>JAVJIF010005072.1:0-133081 GCA_038442645.1 Agave tequilana | reverse complement strand
AGCCTCACAATAGACCAACGATCACATGGCTCAGTCAGATGGTTGACAAAATCAAACCCGAACTAACATACTAATAAAGAGTTGAATGGCAGCATATGTGCCAATTACAAAGACATATCTTGAAAATAGCAGAACCAGCTCCATCCTGCATTGCTTTACTGAAATCAAGCTTACAAACATTAGTACCACAATGAGATCTAAGCCTAAGACAATATTGAACACGATTTAAGAAATAGGGAAAATCCAAAGAAATGTTCAAACCCGCATATAAAGGTAGCATATGACTAGTGAAGCAAAAGTAACCAAATGAAACAACAAAGAATCCAAATAATAGCCGAACGACGTGATATAGAATATGCACCGTACATCATCATAATGTCCAGTACACTTAAGTGATATATTAAGGAAATCGAGAAGAATGTAGAAAATTATCAGCATTATGTATGTACTTCTCAAATACATCAAAATTTTATTTAATAGTTTCCAAAGGAAATAAAATAGAAATGTCGTAGTCAAACTATTTGAGCTGATAGGTTACAGCCAAACTTACTTTTAACAAATTTCTTTACAACATATGTAGGCCCAAGACTGAGAACCTCTTTTAAGGTCTTCGACTTTGCGCGTCCAGTGTTTAAAGCTATGATTGTAAATCCCTAAAGGTAGACATACAAGAAACGAAGTCCTAAATCTAAACATGCTTCACAAAGTACCATGTAAAACAAACAAATGACATGATTTCTGCAAATGGATCATATACTTCAAAAAAGGACAGGGAGATTAACCAACAACAATTAAATGATATTACCTGGAACATCATAAAAAGAAAAATCCACAGGCAGTGAAAACTTTGGTAAAGATGAAAGAACGTTTGATGATCCACAAATGACGTCTTTCCGCAACGTTTACGTCCTCCAACAGATGTAAACCCTGCATAGCAAAGCACAATTCAATTAAAGAGTTGAGTGGTAGCATATATGCCAATTATAAACATCTTGGAAATAGCAGAACCAGTTCCATCCAGCATTGCTTTACTGAAATCAAGAGCTTACAAACATTAGTACCACAATGAGATCTAAGCCTAAGACAATATTGATCACGCTTTAAGAATTAGGGAGAATCCAGAGAAATGTTCAAATTCACATATAAAGGTAGCATATGACCAGTGAAGCGAAAGTAAACCAAATGAAACAACAAAGAATCAAATAATAGCCAAACAATGAGATATAGAATACGCACCATACATCATCATAATGTCCAGTACACCTAAGTGATATATTAAGGAAATCGAGAAGAATGTAGAAATTATCAGCATTATGCATGTATTTCTCAAATACATCAAATTTTATTTAATAGTTTCCAAAAGGTAATAAAATAAAAGGGTCTTAGTCAAATTATTTGAGCTGATGGGTTACAGCCAAACTTACTTTTAACAAATTTCTTTACAACATATGTAGGCCCAAGACTGAGAACCTCTTTAAGGTCTTCGAATTTGCATGTCCACTGTTAAAGGGTATGATTGGTAATCCCTAAAGGTAGACATACAAGAAACGAAGTCCTAAATCTAAACATGCTTCACAAAGTACCATGTATAACAAACAATGACATGATTTTTGCAAATGGATCATATACTTCAAATAAGGACAAGGAGATTAACCAACAACAATTAAATGAATATTACCTGGAACATCATAAAAAGAAAAATCGCAGTGAAAACGATGGTAAAGAAGTTTGATGCTCCACAAATGACGTCTTTCCACAACATTGACGTCCTCCAACAGATGGTAAACCCTGCACAGCAAAGCACAATTCAATTAACCACCTTAAAATGTACAAAGAAACAAACATTTCGAGCATCTCCAAATGTTTCTTTTTCAATTAGGAAAAACTCTTTAGGCAATTACAAATGGAAGAAAAAACGAATATTGTGTTGCCAACAAACAACAAGCTGAGAATAGCATACATTTGGAGCATTTATTTCCTAACAGTGAGACTAGTGCTTATTAAAACAAAAGCAAAAATAACGATTGCATGCAGCATAAGCACACGCCATCAAAACTCACAAAAGGCTAAAAGGTAACACTTTCAACTTTTTTTAATTTTACAAACAATAGTCTCCTCAGAAAAACAAGAGAGAGAGAATATAGGAAAAAGGAGATTCTCTGAGAAGAACAATTGAAACCTCTATACAAAAGAAAGATGGCGAGCATGGTTTTGGAGAAATGTAAATAGAAATGTAAGACGCCTCCAGAAGAATCAAAAATAAAACTACAGTCTAGGAAGTACAAACACAAACAAATGAGTCCAACATCTTGTCTGACATGTATCCGACACCAATTCTTGCACGGCACTTCCCAATATGAATCAGTCATGTCAATCAAAGAGAACAAGAGACCAATTGCCATAACCACGTTGGATTCCTAATACTTTAAAGATTATATCTCTTGGAAAAGGTGGAGCTATTCTCGGCTTAAATGGAAATAGAAATGATCCTTTGACATAGGTCATGATGTGTTTTAACACAACCTCAACACGACATGAGAGGAGATCATGTGCTTGTACTAGTTCAGATTAGATTAGAATTTATAGATATAAGCCATAAGCTTTATCCCATTTTTCTTTTTTGCTTTTGATAAAGTAAACTCTATGCACTGCTGACCATTCATTTTTGGTACAATACATATAGAAAATATACATTGCCATGTCTCCATATTGAAAATATATTCCTGTAAGTTTCAAAAAGAGAAAGTTCCTGGTTCCTACCATCTGAACCTGCTTCCTGCTTCCAGACTCTCTAATTTAGAAGTGTGGAATGTTGCAACTTGTTGCAAGGGCTTATGTTGCACGAGTAGCTTTGCTAAACCCACGTCTTTCTTTCAGGGTTTTATAGCCAGTCTATCTTGTCCATGCTTTCTGTCGCATGGATTTGACACCAACTTAAAGGGTCAGTCAGTGCTAGGATGACCAAATTTCTCAAAGAGCGTTCCAAATATAGAGGGGGTACTCCAGGGTCCAATTTGATAGAATACACAGAAGACAATGACAACGATGATAAGGATAGCTCAAGAAATAGAAGCAATCTATCAATGAATATCACCCACCCCCAAAAAGAAAGGAAAAACAAAGAAAAAGTCATGCTACCAATTCCACTCATGGAGAATAAATATTAAGTAATAAACTTAAACAGATGTCTTGATGGAGAAATGTTTTATAGGATAAGACAATCACCATTTGGCTTGTGTAAAAATTGGAAGGGATCAGACAAATAAAAGCAAAAGTAAATAAGAACGTACATCATGAACACGCACATAACACAAGCATGTCAACCAAAATGTCACAATATAAACCAGCATTATCACAGTAATATGGGTTCGCTAAAATACTGAAAGTCATGTAGTTCAACAAATTAAAAAATACAAAATCAACAACATGGTATCAACCTAAAATTGCTTGCCCCACACAGCCTCATGACAATTGTACCACCTGAGACCCAGGCAATATGAGATAACTATTGTTGATGATTTATTTCCTCTAATAAAATGAGAATATAAATTAGGCGAGTTAAAATCAAAACCCCCAATAGTATCTTTGTAAATGTTAAAGTGATGAAATAATGTCATGGTTATTATTAACTAAAGTGATGCATAAACTTATTTAATCATCCATTGCTACTTGCTAAAATTGGGGAAATAGAATTGACTATTATTAACACACAGGTCATGATCAAAAACTAACCTTTTCACTGAATTGCAATTAATTCTCCATGAATTCTGTTATTTTCCAGACACTACTACCAAAAACACCTCAGTTGTTGAGTTTGGGATGGAGAAAATGATACCCGGATAAGATTCAGAATCCAAAGCATAAAAAAATAAAAAACAATAACATGGTATCAACCTAAAACTGACAATTGTACCACCTAAGAATCTGGCAATATGAGATAACAACTATAAATTTATTGATGCAAAATTAATTACTAGTCGATGCCACAAGGGAAAAATCATTAACATGTAATAAACTACTGTTAATTATTTCTTTCCTCTAATAAAATGGGAATATAAAAATAGGAGGGTTAAATACAAAAAATCAATAGTATCTTTACGGATGTTAAAGTGATGAAATAATGTCATGGTTTTTATTAATTATAAACATGATTTGAATCAGGAAGGACAACAACACTCATGTCTCTTATCCTCATGTTCTTTAATCGTCCATCTCGGTAACTTAAGAGGAGCCTATTTGGTTGACTAAATGACCCAGATGTTCCAGTTTTCTTTTGACTTTTAAATTGCATGCACTTGCCAAAGAGTACCAATTTGTTTTCAGGATGGCTGAATTTGAGAAACTGTGGCCAATTTGGTGTGAAAAGTTATGGGTGCAAAACTGATGATTGCTTCTGCAAGGTACATGTACCAGGTATGGCAAACTACAAAAATTTTCTCCAGCCATCTATCGAACACCATGTTGTTATTTATTGCTAAATTACTTTTTAGGATTTGAACCCTACTCCATATCATAGAAAGTCAGATTAGTGGGTTTACTTGTGCAAACAAATAGGAAGTAATGTAATGAGAGTGTTGATAATTGATATGGACGTGATATCAATTTGATCTGGAGGGAAGTCAAATTAAGTGGTCATGAAGTAAGCTTAATTTACTGCCCAAGTGCATAGTTCACAAATAGCATATACCTAATAACACGTCAAAATGAAACAAAGGACCTAAGGATCATTTAAATAGAAAGTTCACCTGAATTTTTTGTGATCATGGGAGGGATTATACCCGTAGTGGAATAAAACAGTTACAGTTCATTTATGATAACAGAGGTAATAACTAAGGCCTCCAATTCATTCACATCTTAGAAATTAGAATAAAAATACCATAACAAAAATAAGAAGATGACATGAACAGTAATAACAGGACAATTATGAAGATAAAAGAGTTCTATTCTAAATAGTTTTCCTAAAGGTAGCCAACATATTATTGACATCTAGTATCCTGGTTCTGCAAGGCATTAATATGTATCAATAACAACTTCCCCTTTACCAATAGCAATCAATTTCTATAGCTATCAAACACCTAATAGGGATCAGTGGATGTACTCCCTTTTGCCAAACTTCCCCTTTACCATTAGCACCATCGCTTGACAGTGGATCCTAGCTACAGATGTATAGGACATTCACGTGTAACTAAATTACAAAATTCAACACTTAAATCACAGAAAAGCCTTTAAACATATTTCAACATGTGACAAACTACTGCTGATAATTTCTTTCCACTAATAAAATGGGAGTAAAAATAGGGAGTTAAAATCAAAACCCCTAATAGTATCTTTATGGATGTTAAAGTGATGAAATAATGTCATTATTATTATTAACTATAGACAATTTTGAATCGGGAAGGATTAAAAATTAAGATAGCATAAAAGAGATGCACATACTTTCCTAATCATCAATTGCTACTTGCTAAAAAGGAAGAAATAGAATTGACTATTATGAACACAGGTTACAATCAGAAACTAACCTTGTCAGTGAATTGCAATTACTTCCCCATGAATTATGTTCTTTGGCAGACACTGCTATCAAAAACACCTTGATTGCTGGGTTTGGAACGGAAAAAGATGATAGCCGAGCAGTTTCAGGTACCCACCAAAGCATTACGTGAAAATAAAACCAATTAAAGAAATAAAAAAAGTAAACTTTTCCTTTCCCTGAGACCAAGAACGCAAGAATTGCAAGGGGAAGACGAGAAAACAACCCCAATGTGAAATCAAAGAAAAGAACAGAACAGAAGATGACATAAAAGAGAAAGAGAAATGGAATTGTTAATCTATACTCATTTAAACCATGATTATTACCTTAATTAACAATTGGGTCGGTGAAATCATCAAGCACTCGGATAATGATCCGATCGGATAGCCATGAAAGGCCGCATTCACCTGTTAACATCGACCCCTAAAATTGGAACAATCAACATCTCCATCCATCGCAAACAAGGAAGAAATCAAAACGAATACACAAGAAGAAGACGAAATAGGAAGAAGAAAGAAGAGAGGGAACAGAAAAATGACCTCTTGATTTCGATGTACATAGGGCTTTCTTCCCATCACCAGATCGTTGGCGATCACCGGCGCCTTGATTTTCTTGCATCCAGATCGTGAGAAAGGGGATGATTTCTTCTTGATTTGGGTTAGGGTTTTGGTTTCTGAGAGAGATGGAACGCGGGAGAGAGAGAGAGAGATTTAAGAAGGGGTATTTATAAATGAGGCTGAGTGAGGCCATTAATCTAACGGTTAGCTTAATTAGCTTGAAGGTTACGCTAACGTTCTCTCGTCGAATCAGACTCGGACTGATTTCAGAGTTGAGGCGGTGGAGAGCCCAACGGCCATTTTTGACTTCCTATTTGGGGTTTTAGCCCAACGCCAGCTTTGTCATGAGAAGAACTACATATTTCTATATATGGCCTTATTTTTTCAATTGTTTTGCAAACATACTCTTCTGTCAACCGATTTTTAATGAAAATAAATTAATGCTGATTCTAACAAATTAAGTCAAATTTGCATTAATTTTTATGGTTCTCAGTATGAAATCTTTAGTCTATTTTTATCAATATTAGTGCTATTTTATTAGCCATGTTTCATTAATTAATAGTTTTAGTTCAATTATCTAGTACAATTATTTGTTGTTGAAATGGCATTGAGCTTGATAACTTGGTTATTTGGGAAAATAATTCCGTACCCTAAGTTTGAAGCTGGTTTAACTTTAAACTCACATAATTTTGAATTTACCTATGTACCTAAAATCTATTGCCTCATTTCATTTTAAAACCAAAGAACTGAGTTATTTGTACGTTATACACACTCTTATATTTGAAAAATTCTGAGACCGCCCTCATCTTCATCAGACCCACTCATTGCTGCCCCCCATGTCGCAGCGCTGCGACTGCCTCCGCAGTCCCGATCAGCGCGGCCACGATCACCTTCTGCGCCTCTCTTCGACATGGATTTGGGGCGAAGGTTTAAAGTAGGAGTTTTGGTGAGTAGAGAGTGAGGCATGGTGCAGTTATGGTACAAGTTGCATGCAAGCTATTTGATGAATTGGCTAAGAAAGAAGATGTCGGAACTGATTAACGGTACAGACTGCAATGGTTTCAATGTTGCAAGGATGCTCAGCTTAAAGATCTTTTAGCCTGAATTTATACAATTGTATCTTCCAAACTCGCAATGATAAAATTAGATGTGCAAGCAAGATGATAATGGTTAAGAGTTAGAAACTATTACCAACGAGTGCCATAACAGTTGTTATTTTAGTTTATTATAATGAGATAATATTAGCTACAATTGACACTTGTTTAGTATACTTAGTTATAGTAAGCTAGCTATATTGGATACTTGTTTACTATAAGAATTATTATAAGTCATACTATGTACTTATTTACTATTTTGAATACGCCGTCACGTAATATCACTATAGCACAGTGATAAAATATCTTTGCAATGGATAAAAAAAAAAAAAAAAAGAATACTTTATTACCAGGAGCTCACATAGCTTGTCATGAGTAAATATAGTCAACAATTATCAAGTATAGCTAATAATAACTAAATATAGATATCCAGTGACATCTTGCTTAGTGGTAGAAGGGGGGAAACGGGTTGTTGGGAGTCACTGGTTCAAGTCTCGATCATCGCCCATGTATCAAAAATAAATAAATAAATAAATAAATACAGTAAGAAATACTTAGTATAGCTAATAATAACTAGGTTATCTTACTATTGCTCACTGGAAAAAGGGGAATGTGTTGTTTGGATTCCTAGGTTCAAGTCCCGACTATGGTCTATGTAATACACACACACTAAACAAATACTTAGTATAGCTAATAATAACTCGGTATATCTTACTATAACTCAATTATCTGATATGGTTAATAATAACTCAATATAGCTCACAGACATGAGTATTAGCAAACATGCAATTAAAATAGAAAAAAATACTTGGTGTAGATAATTGCTCAAATATAGTAAATAAAATACTTAGTATAATTTACTATAACTAAGTATAGTGAACACTGACCAAATATAGCATGTTATTGCAATTAATAGCATATTTTTTCAAATTAACATATTCTACTTAAAATCGTTGCAGCGATGAATCGTAAAAATTTTATTTTATTAATTTTTATTAAAAATTAAATTATTTATTTATATTATTAAAAATGATAAATTGTTGTACTAAACTATTTGAATGTTATTAAAATATTCTCAAAAATTACATACTCAAATTATTTCCATATTCACTTTCAAGCCCAAGGGCAAAATTGTCATGTCGTTGTACAATACCATTGATGATTATTTTGAAAACAAGTTGGGTGGAAGATTTATTTTGGGTATAAAAGTTGATTTTAAACAATTTGGGCATAAAATAAACTCAGCTTCAAACATTGGGCATAGACTTATTTTTTCCTAAGGAAAATAATGTGCCCAAAGCCAAAAAAGTGTGCAAAGCTAAACAGCAGGCTCAAAAATTTCACGGGACCAAGTCACACCAAAACTTCAGTTAGAGAAAAGCTAAACATATCCATTTGTTCAAGCAAACAATAGGGCACATGTAGGATGCCCCAGTTGACTCCCATTCTTGAATTTCATTCTTCAAATTATAAGAAAATAAAAAATATGCAGACAGTAAAACAAACAGCATAGACCCAGTTCACGGAATCTAAAGAAACTTCACAAAAACATAAAGGCATAATTGACAAAGAGTCCTAAGAAAGCTTTAGTACATATGAAGATACATTATAATTCAACCAAACACAAATCAGGCGTGGCTGCCAGTAGCAACTGCATCACCCTTCAAGAAACGGCTAAACCAAAGAGCCGATGACTTGGGGTGCCTTGACAATCCATTCTTGTAATCGACATAAACCAGACCGAAGCGCTTGGTGTATCCTTGAGCCCACTCGAAGTTGTCCAAGAATGACCAGGCAAAGTATCCTCGAACATCAGTACCATCCCTGTTACAAACACACGCGTTAGATGCAATGTCTTCAACTTCAGTCAATGACCTTAAATATGGGCATACACAGTGCACATGCAAGTGACAAAATTTATTTTGTTTAAATAAACAGTTTTGTTTTTCAATATAGATCTCTCATCAACCCTCTGCAAACAATGTGATGAAAGAGAGGGAGCATGATAAACATCCCAGATTTTGTTGTAGCAATACAAGGTTACATTATCAACTAAGTTTTTTAATTTCCAATAAGCAATCATGCCTCATGACAAGTAACCAAAGCACAGTACATGCTATATGCAGTGAGACGCATTCCTCTATCAATAAATTAAAACCTCCAAGCGAAACACCTAAATACCGATGCAACAAATGCACTGAGAATTAGGCATGAAATATTGCTTCAATGAATTACTTCTCAATTACCTTTCATGTTCATGTTTAAATGATCATTTGTTTCAAAAAAGAAGTAACCACTGTATAATAATAAAATAAACAAAACAATGAAGATTCAGCTATTAGTACTAGCCAGGATGATAGCATGAGAATACTTGTTTGTCTCATTTCCGCTGAGAATCAAAGCTGGTTTTCACATAAAAGAAACAAACCACCATTTCTATAAATTATCGAGTATAGAAAAGGATGGCTCTATTCAATACAATATATGTTGCAAGGTAGGTGAAAGTGCCACTTGCTAACTTGTGGTATATATGTTATAAAAAATTAAAGAAACATACAATTCGTATGTTATAAAAAATTAAAGAAACATACAATTCGCGTGCGTGCGTGCGTGCGTGCGTGCGTGCGTGCGTGCGTGCGTGCGTGCGTGCGTGTGTGTGTGATTACTCATTTCTGGTTTGGTTGACTTCAAGGCTAAAACCTACCCAACTTCAAGCTTTTTACCCACAACCGAACCTAATATCTGGTGCTCAGGTTCAGGCTGAGATCGTGTTTGCCTCAGGCAGGGCGTCTGGTTGAGATGGTTAAATGAATATATTGAGAAGAAACACGGATAAATGAAAGACAACAGTGAAATTTACAAATGAGATGATAGGTAAAGATTTTTAAGGTCTTTGGTTAATCATAATCGTTTTGGTTCACCAACATTGGAGAAGTCTTTCAATTTGCTACAGATTGAAGGTTTGGAGAATGGAAGTTGGAGGATAAGGACGAAGAGAGGAAAGCAGATCTTGAAAGATCGAGAAGGGAAATAGTGATACGACATTAAAATTTCAGAGAACAAGAGAGTTAGGTTGAGTCATTGCTTATTAAATTAGATAATTTACATGCATACCGTATAGATAAAGAGAAGATGGTACACCTCCATTTTGGGTTGCCTTTATTATTATATAGCATAAAAACATTACATGTCCTAATAGGAATAGGAAAATATAGAATTAAAGAAAGCATTGTACTTTATTATTACATGATTATCCTTACATTACTCTAATACTCATTCTCAACTTGGAGCATAGATGTCAATTATATTTATTTTAATATAAAAAAGAGAGAAACTTTTTCTAGACAAAGATTTAGTAAAAATATCATCAAGCCACAACTAGATGTCACAAACAAAGTTTCAATGTTGCATCACCATACTTTGATAAAGTAATAGCTTGCATCAATATGTTCTGTTTTTAGGATTGTTGGCAATGTATGTAGCAATTTGATTGTCACAATGCATCACCATTGATTTATTGCATAAGAGACATTTCACAAAAAAGATAACAGTTGACACCAACTCATAAGCTGCATGAGTCAGTGCCTCAACACTAGAGTGAGCAATAACACTTTGCTTATTACTCCTTCACATCACCAAAATAACTCAACAAAAAACACAACTATCAAGAGGATCACCGACCCAATCATCATGTGAATAACCCATGATATCCAACTGAAAAGAATATCGTAATATAACAATTTATCAAGAGCCCTTTAAGATACTGCAAGATACAACACGCAACAATCCAATGAAACTCATACATATACCGACTTATGCACCGACACAAAAGTGATATACGTCGAGTCACGATCAAGGAAATTAGTTTACCAATTAATCTTTGACATTGTTTTGGATCACCAAGAGACTCCCTCTCCAAGTATTGATCGAAACGAATATTAAGATCCATAAGAGTGTCAATAAGTTGATGCTTGTTAGCCCAAAGGCCCATCCCTCTAGTTTTGATGATAATTAACTCATGTAGTTATAGTACAAATGATCTTGTATTATTTAAGCTACATGTTTAATCAAGATCTTAATTTTGTGGTTAGCTTCAACAAAGTCATGCTTTGAAGCTAACACGTGTTGATTTAAGAGCTCAAGCATAAAAACATATCAAAAACTCAAGGAGTCTAGCTCTAAGAAATCAAAATTTTGATCGAGTCAAGATGAGGTGAAGATCATATTAAGAGAAGAAGACTCTAGTTTGTAAGAATGTTTAGATCTTTATAAAGTTTAGATTAGACTTGATTGCTCAAGCTTACATATACATACAAAAGTTTGATATTGGTTTTCTGGTTTAATCAGTTTCCATTTAACCCGTTTCGGTTTAACTAGATTATTTTTTGTTTTTTATGAGTAGATATTCTCAAAACAAGTTCACATTGTTTTATATGTGTATTGGATTTATCCATACACATTAATGCTTCAAATGATTTTAAGAAACTTGTTTTTGTGTTTATACAAGCTTTGGATAAACTTGTTTTTCAATTTAAAGTTTAATTTTGAAAAAATAATTTTTAATATAGTTTATGTTTTCAAAATTATACTTAATATCTCAAAAGAAGTTCACATATTTGTAATATGTGTTAATTTTTTATCACACATATTTGTGCTCATATGTATTTATAAGAACTTATTTTTGTGGATTTTATATAAATTTATTGAAATTTAAAAGATATTTAAAAATACAAAAGTATCAGTTTTTGGCTCAAGACCGGTCGACCGGGCTTGTCACAAGAAGACTGCTTGTACACATGTTGTCGACCGGACATGCACGTTAGCAAATGCTTGTGCACGCGGTCGACCGAGCAGTCGACCACCAGTTATGCAGAGCAAAAATCTCTGCTCTGGACAGTCGACCAAGCGATCTACCACTGGCTCCAACGACTAGATTTTTAACGTTGGCGGTCGACCGCAAAAGGCCCAGATTTGGCTAACTTGCCTCAAACGGCTATATTTTAGATTTTCTGTTTTATTCTCAAACGGATATATTTTACTTTATGTGGGTTTAATCATTGTTTTAACACCTGAGCTTACTCTCAAATCATCTCAATCATATTCCTATAAATAGGGGTCATAGTTTAGAGTTTCAAACAAGATTTTTGACAAGATTTTTACAAGAGAAATTTGTGTTTAATTTTTTGAAAATCAAGAAATAAGTTTTTGGGAAATACAAGTTTTAAGTTTCTAATTTCTATATCTTCAAAGATATTTTTCTAAGTGTTCTCTTAAAAGCTTCATTTTTAAAAATCCTAGTTTTCTCGCAAACTTGAGTTGCCATCTTTATATTTATCCTTTAGGATTCTTGTTGCGTGAGATTTCTACTTTGTGTTCTTTGTGAGCACTAAGTGGAGTAATCTTCATTTGCTTTGCGTATCCCTTTTGTGTAGAGTATTTGTTGTGTGCATTCCTATTGTACAGAGGACCGTTAGCTAAGTGCCCTCCTCTTGTATAGAGAAATGAAGATTGTATCATGTGTGGAGTTTCTTTATAGAGATAGTGAAAATTCTTCACGTGGTGAAGATGGGACGTAGAGCAAGCGGCTCGAATCTCGAAACAAATCTCTCGTGTTTATGTTCTCTCAACTCAACTCTACTCTTGTTTATATCTTACATTGCGATTATTGCTCATTCATATATTCTTGATATTGTTTATGTGCTTATACTAGTTTTGATCCAAGAAAGCTATTGAAACACCTCAACTCTTATAAAAGAAGAATCTTGAGGAGAAGTTCTAGAGTTTTTCACCGAGAATTCGACTTCACTTTTTGGTTATCAATTGTATGTTTTATTAGCCTAAGATTTTTAAATTCCGCATTTGATTAGCAGATCACATATTCCCCCCTCTAAGTGACTTTACAATACTGACATACATGTTTATTCCAACAAATTAGTAAAAAGATACTTTTATTGAGACAAAGAATTACTTTCTTGGACTGAGCAACTTCCCAAAGAAAATCCCACATGGACAAAAATCCTAATGAGAACGAGAACTCAAAGAACACAAAGTAGCTAACGGAGAGTCTCAAAATAATCAACATCATACTTCTGTGTATAAGAGAAATAATCATGCCTTCAAGCATTCAATCTGCCCACTAGAGAGAAATTTGGTAGTTGTTAACTTTTATATTCCGATGACAACGACAACCAACAACCTATATTCCGAGCAATAAAGTCATTAACTCTATGTTTCATTATGACACAGAGCAATCAAAGATTCATCATAATATTACTATAAGATTTTGGATGAGAGTCAAGTAACATATCAGAATCTAACAACAATCACGTGTGTACCCCTATGTCTTTGCCCAACTCACACTTTTGAAAAAGTGATCAAAATAATTGAAGAATATGAGCTTAGATCTGGTAGGACATTTCCTTCTCTTGTGAGAGTTTAAATCTCTCAAGAGTAGGGTCAAGAAGAATTTTGAATTATAATGCAGGGGTCACTATTGCAAGCTTATTACACAGATAGCGACTCGAGTTTACAATGCACGAAGGCCAGCAGCAGCTTATGGAGGTTTGTCCCAATGCATGTCATCAGGAGGATCAAAATAAGATCCCTTCTGAGGTTGTCTTTTCCTCCTTTCATTGGGAGCTTCCCCTCCCCCCCCCCCCCCCCCCACCCAACCCCCCCACAAAAAAAAAAAAAAAAAAAAAACATGTTTAAGTAAGCCTACATGCCTATAAAATAAAGTAAAGTAATTCACAAAATAATTAAAAACATATGAAGGAACCTTAAATTCCAAGTAAATTATAACTTAAATTAATCATTTTGTAACAAAGTGACAATATATTTCCCCCCTTTTGTCAAATGAATCCTTCACCACATCAGAAAGTGAGTGAGTCCGTCCTGGTTTAATCTGCATGTTAGGAAATGAATCCCCTGATCCATTAGGGATCCGCAAGCTCCTTACAAATTTATTTTCCCAAGGAGATCTTAGCTAGAATGTTGGGACTGTTCAATAAGGGTGGAGGATTTTCTATGTTGTCATTCTCTTACACTACTAGTACTGTCAAAATTCTTCAATTTATTGATAATATATTAGTACTTTCTCACTAAATATTAGAAATGTTGATATCAATCTTTTTCCTTTTTTGCTTTGTCTTTCCAAGGTTTAGTTACACGCTACCATAGGAGATTATGAACCCATTTGCACATTAATCAGCCCAATTTACGCTAGCATTTGGCTAGCAGATGTTGTGGGTGTGAGGGGTAAATTTCACTAAAGCCCCCTATGTTTTGGGCGTCTCTCACATTAACTCTCTATTTTATTTTTTCTCTCACGAAACCCACAAAGGTAATTTTCTCAAATACCTTCCATTAGGTTTAGACGTTGATCATGCTGGCTAGGATTTTTGTGACCAAAATATCCCTATGAAGTCAATTAGTAAGTTATTTTTTAATTAATTCTTAAATAATGAATTCGTAATTGGTCCATACCTGTTTCATCATCTCCTTCACCCGCATTCTTCTCCTCCAACACCCTAACCCTAATTCTAACCCTAACCCACATGTATTATTTCATCTTTTAAATTGCATTTTTTTCTCATATTCTGAAATCTAAATCAAATTGGGGGATCCAAAGACAATTTTTCTTCCATCATCCTCTTCATTTTCTTCACTTTCACCAAAATCCAAAACTCATAACATAAATTTTTAAAACCCATAGCTTTAGGTTTTGATAATGAACTAAACCCATTTAGACTCTCAATAGATCTTACCAATGAAACTAAACAACATTAAGTTTTGATATTTGGAGGCAAAATGAAAAAGAAATGACTAGAAATAAATAAGAATCAAAGGGAAAATCATGGGTTATAGAAAGGGGTTGATGATGGGTTCATGGGTTTAGGTGCTTGTAGAAAAGAAGGGCAAAGGGTTTAAAAACCCATTTATGATGGGTTCATGGATTAGAGACAACGTTAGTTAATGGATTTATGAGTTAGAGGTTGAGTTTCATTGGTTCGAGATAGGGTTTGATGATGGGCTCATAGGTTAGGTAGATGCGAGTAGAGAAAAATAAGAAAGGTATAAACCCATTTCTAAATGGGTTTAATCATTAACCTGCTAGGATGACTTCTAATCCAATAACCCTCGATATAAAAGGGGGCAACATGACTTTTTATGACTTTTGTTGATAGCGTTAGTCTATTCAGGCTTGAGGGGACTTTGTGAAAGTGAAAAAAATTTGAGAGTAATATGAACACACTGGATTTAGTGAAATTTACCCTAATTAAAAACATATTAAGGAACCTTCAATTCCAAGTAAATTATAACCTTAAATTAATCATTTTGTAACAAAGAAACAAAATATTATTTTCCCCTTTTTTGTCAAATGAATCATTCTCCATATCAGGAAGCGTGTGGGTCTGTCCTAGTTTAATATGCGAGCATGTTAGGAAATGAATCCTTTGATCATTAGGGATCCGCAAGCTCCTTACAAATTTGTTTTTCCCAAGGAGATCTTGCTAGAATGTTGAGATTGTTCAATAAGGATGGAAGATTTTCTAGGTTGTCATTCTCTTACAATAGTAGTATTGATCACAATTCTTCAATTTATTGTTGGAACTGTGTAGTAGAAATGTTGATATCAATATTTTTTCCTTTTTGCTTTGTCTTGCAAGGTTTAGTTATACGCTACCACAAGACTCACTGTGATGTGAAACGTGATGCGTATATATCAGAAATCAGTGATACAATAAAATTTCAATATGTTTCATCAACTATACAATCTTTAGTAGAAAAATAATTAAAACTATAATGTAGGATGATGGGTTTAACAAAAGTGCTGATGCAGCAGTACCGATTTAGATCAGAAATAAGGTGATGCACTATTAGTTATGATGACAAAAGCTTGTAAAATCAATGTAAAAGAGTTAAGAACTAAGGGCTATCAGAATCTCACCTCACTATTTGTGTCAGCAGATTAAATCGATAAGATAACATAGGCAGATAAACTCACAAATAAATAGACTGTGTTAAATAAATTACCTATTGAGCAGTGACTTATAGAGGATGCCAATGCAAAGGTATCGTTGTCATGATCGCAACGCCACGAAAATCGTTCCAATCGGACTTCAGATATGAAAGTTATGGTCGAAAAACCCAATTGATGCTTTAACTGTGGTGATGGCACGGTGGTGATGGTCAGTGGCGTGCATGAGATGAGATGAGAGAGAAAAGGAGGAGTTGGCATCGGATTCTTGGATTGTGTGGAGAAAAGAGAAGAAGAAAGAAAAAGAGAGATGGTGGCGGAGGTAAGGAAGCAAGAGGGAGAAAAAGATAGGTTAGAGTTTAATTAGGGAAAATTAAGAATTCAATCCTAAACAACTTTGAGAGATAAAATCACTCACAAATTCTTATCAAAATTCTTTATCGCTTATTGTTGATACAAGAGGGTCTTATATAGGCTTTTACAAGATTTGAATCTAATAAAACTCAAACTCTTAATCAAAATAGAATTATAATCCAAATTTTAGAAACTAAAAAAACCAAATAAAAAAACTAAAAAACAAAAATAAAGAAAGAAAAATATCCAAAAACTCTAATATTTCAACTCGAACTGAGATTTCTTGAATTCGTCTCTTCGGCTCTTTCATCTTAATTGGATGTCCACGTCACACTGTGTACCCATTTGCACACGTAATCAGGCCCAATTTATGCTAGCGTTTGGCTAATGGATGTTGTGGATGTGAAGGCCCCCCTGTCCCCTTCTCGTTTGTGATACGGCTTCCCATGTTGAAAAATTTTACCTTTTAAAAAATATGCTAGCATTTTAATTTGCTCTTCATACAGTAAACCCTAAAGGCTTAGAGGCTAAGATCATATACAATATATCTTGAGGAAATGCAACAAGGGTACATTTCTTCAAGTAAGAAACTTTTGATGCTTTGAGACAATCAGGTGATTAAGTTAAAAAGGACTTCTATGTTTTATTGCACTTAATCAACAACCATAACACTATTTCAACTTAGCATGCTGTTCTCGAGGAATAAATTATCTGTGAATTCCTCCGAAGATGATCTGCATGTAATCTGGGAACAGCTTCCTGCGTGATCCAAGGTTGTATAACAACTCTCTCCAAACTCTTCAATTGTCTACGTAAATATCTACGGAGAACTCAATGAACTATCTCCTCTCTCCAAGTCTATGCCCCTCTTCAGAGGAAACTTAGCTGACTAATAGTCTTGCATGTATCTTTCCAAATTTAGATCTTTTATTAATGCCACCAGATATCTTTGCACTTCAGTAACTCTAGTTCATATAGACAAGAAAATCTGCAGGAAACTTCTGTTAAACCAACCTCATATCCTCCCTGTGTGGTCTCCCATTCACATGGTACATCAAATTCCTTTGATGCTGCAAACAGACTGACTAAATATCAGAACAGATCTCTCCAGTAAAAGAATCCAATAAAAGAAACTGTGGCCACAAGGAAACAGTCATATTTGTTTATTTTCTTGAAATCTGACTTATTATGGCATCACCCACAGTCACTTTTAAAATTTAGATTCTTTTCCAGATACCCAGGGGATCTTCGCATCCCCAAGGAAAGAAGTATCGCCTGGTTTTTGATATTGAGTTGGCTTTTTCACACATCTAGAAGCTATGAAGTACGGACACTTCAAAGTGAGTGTCGTGTCCGTGTTGGACACGTATCGAATACCGACACTTGCCTGACACTTTCCTGACACGTATCGGACACTCCGATATCGTGTCGGATTTTAAACAACCATAAAAACACGTGTCAGCACCGTGTTGACATTAAATAAAATTTAAAGATCATATATTAGATATCTAAAAGTCACATGTCGCTTAAATAAATATAAAAGAAATGTCGTTCTCACATAAGCAAATATATTAGTAAAATTTACACACATCATGAATTAGGTGAGGTATTAGTTAGATTTTTTTAGATTTGTTTGTTTTGTTCGTTACTTTACAGAAGCAATAGATGTAAATTATATAGATTTTATTTTGTTTTCCATCTTACTTTTATTAATACTAATTATTCATATTTGATTATTTTTTGACAAGTTGATTATTCATTATTCTACTCACATAGGTAGAGTTGTGTAGAAATGTATACTTCGAAAAGTATCGTTGAAAAATTGATGATAATGCACCTCTTTGAAAGTTTGAGAGAAAATCAAAAAATTAGGAACAAAGAGAGAATTTATCTATATATAATAATAATAAACTATTGTTTGCCGTGTCTCCGTATCTTTTTTTTGAATTTTGTCGTGTCCCATGTCGTGTCCGACACCCGTGTCCATGCTACATAGTAAAGTAATGAAAGAATCTATGAAAGAAAAGCCTCCCTATTCGGTCCTGAACTAAATAAATTTAAAGGACAACATTTTCATGGGTCGCCCTTCTGATTGGTTCTGAAGAAAAAGCAAGAGAATATGGCAGCACTGCTCCATTGCGCTTGGTCTTTACCAGGGATAAGTTTGATGATGCTTTCAGGGTGTTGTCTGGATCTTGGATGCACTAACCCAAGTACGAGGGAACTAGAAACTTCTCAGTGTAGTCCAGTCACAGCACCATTAGCCAGCTCTCATTTCTTTTGGTTCTTTAATAGGAGATGTTGGGGGCCATTCTCTTCTTTGAACTATGCTTTTATCAGCTTACCTTGCTAATAAGCCTTCCCTCTTGGGCACTGTATTATTTTTTCCCCCTTGTTTCATACTTATTTTGCTCTAATTGTTAATGGCCTTCCTAGTTAGGATTAGGTTACGTAAGATGTCAATTTTTAATTTTTATTTTGACTCTTTTTATCTAAGAAAAATAATTAGAGTAAAAATAAAAATCTAGAAAGAATCTATTTTGTACTTTTTAACTAATTCTGAGAGTAACCATTCAAATAAAAGTAAAGAGAAAGATGATCTCAAGGCAATGCATCATGCATGGATATCTGAAGAACAAAAGAGTAACTAAACTTGGAAGTTCATAAGTTGAGTAAACTCTAACTTGAAAGGATTTGTTACTTTATGTTATTATCAAAACTGTATGCAATATATATATATATATATATATATATATATATATATATATATATATATAGAGAGAGAGAGAGAGAGAGAGAGAGAGAGAGAGAGACTTGTGTAGTTCCGGAAGGATTCGAGCCCGAATCCTTCCCACTCATATAACCATACATCATCGGAATACAAGATCCATTCTGTTGAAGTTGATCTATATTATTTCGAGTATCTATAAATCAAAAATCAAGTATTTTAAATACTTTTTACCCATGCATCAAGTAGGAGAAAAGCGGACGGTCTAAATAGTGAGTTGGTTAGTTTAACAATGTAAAACATTTGAAACCTAACAAAAATTGGTTTGTAGGGGTTTTTAAATGTTTAGATCATGATCAAATGGCCGGATCGAGAATTTGTATGTCTAAAGACATAGATCTAACCAACTAACTGCTTTCACCGGTCCATTTTCGCCGCTTGATGGATGGGCAAAAAGTATTCAAAATACTTAATTTTTAATGTTTAGTTACTTTAAATAATATAGATCAACTTCAACGGAGCGGATCGTGTATTTGAGTAGGAAGGATTCGGGCTCGAATCCTTCCGGAACTACACAAATCTCTCTCTCTCTCTCTATATATATATATATTATATATATATATATATATATATATATATATATATATATATATATATATATATATATATTCAATTTTAGACTGTGATGTGTGGACAAAGCACTCCTTCCTGGAGGCAGTGGAAATTTTTCAAAAACTAATTTGTTAGAGGGACGAAAAAGGAGAGTATACATTTCCCTTAGATATAAAATAAGTATCTCATATTACAATTATGTGCTCAAACATCAAGAGTATCTTTCTATACTAAATAAAGCCTATAGCATATTATGGAGTAACATGTACTTGTATAACTATTCACTACACCAAAAGTTTGCACTATGTAATAGATATTTATCCAATGACAAGATGAGCTTCCACATCAAAGAAAAGTGTGGAGGTATTAAGTTGTTAATTTCATGACTTTCACACTGAATCTGTTGACTTTGTTATCTTGCAAGACACAACTTTCATAATGGATTGAGACAAGTATAATTTTATCAATTGTCACTTTTTACAGATGAAGCAGTTCAGAATGCTGTGATACCTGACTTAACCACGTGCATGTCCACGTTCATATGAAAGATGCATAGCATAACCAACACACATTACATGTATTTGTTCAGAGAATGATTTCAAATTATCAACCGATTCAATATATATCGGCAATATCAGGTTTTGAGGGACCCGATACGACGGTACCCGATACGACATTGACCCGATAATATCGGCTGATACCATAGCCAATATTGGCGATATGGCCAATTAGTGCTTAAATTAATGATCGATATTAACGATATTGATACTAAAAATCATTGGCCGATACCGACATCAATACCGATAACGAGATTTTAAACCATGGTTCAGTCCAAGTGAGCAAATAGAAATTTCAAGCACGCATGTACAGAAAAGAAGCAAGAGTTTTAATTTACCTGATAGCTTCAGCCACAGCAGCAACGTAACCCTTAAAATATCGAACTCGTTTTTCATCATTTAGTACCTCATCCAGTGGTGCTGTATCATTGTCTTCATCATCCATGCCTGAGGGTTACACAGACATGAAATTCATACCAAGCTTATGGGAGAAACATTAGTACCAACTTCATCTGTCTCTGGATATATTTTTTGTTTGCTGTTAACCACTTATAAAATTTATGATTATGAACATTATTTGGCAAGCCTTCAAACAAAAAAAAGGCTACATATAGTCCACCCTTAAACTTGGATGCTGATGCATCAATGTCATACACTTGGATGCTGATGCATCAATGTCATTCAACAGTGACTGATTGGGAGACAATTGCTAACGTATGGAAGTTAACCAGAACATACACCAACAATGATTATGTTATGTAAATATGAAAGAACTTATTTAGGATGTGGATCCTTTTAAATTATAGTTGACTGTGATATAAAAATGTTTCATATATGATCACAAATCTATTCAACTATGAATGAGAACCATGGGATAATATGGCTACAAACTAGATGAGTATCGGATATAACCCAATTATGTTCAAATCAAAATATAGGAGAGATTAGACGATATAAATTTAATTCATAGAGTAAACAGGCAAATGGAAGTCTTGGGATCCTCTAGTGCACTTTGCTTTCTTGTCAAAATTTTGGCTTGTAGTCTTGTCCCAGAACCTCAAAAGCTCTAGACATGATTTGACGATTGATGGCTTCAACACTAATATGGCGATCAAATGAGGCGGAAGGTGGGAGAAGGCTTGGTCTCTATGAAGAATTTTTGGAGGCTAGGAGATTCTCCTTAAAATTGTATCTCTTGTGTGTTTGAGAGACTCCCCAGTAGCAGCATATATAGGAAACCAAGCCCCTCTACAAGTAGAAACTCTAGCACTAAACCGACTTTATTTTGGGTGTAAGCCTGTTCGAGTGCAGGTGAGACAAATCTGGCCCTTATTGAATTGTGTTTAGGTATAACATCCATCGAGAACAATTATGTCACACCCCAAGTGAATGACCCCAAATTGAATGAGCTAGACTGGTATATACAATAATTCCTAAAAACTAGAGAATTGACCATAACTAGTATTTTTTAGGGAAACCCTAGAGAAAGACTAAAGTTAAGTGTGTATGGGCGAAAGCAATTTCAGAATTGGGTGACATAACCTAATGGGGAGTTCTCATTGGAGCATTACAAATGATATCAATCTACTAGCCGAAAATGTGGAACTGTCACATGGAGCTAAGTGCTGCATGGAGTTAAGTGTCATGCCACACAAAGATCTGGTGGGGGTCAAGTCTTTAATTGGCGAGAACCACCATTATAATCAATGGGAGTGGAATCTTACATGTCTTATAAAGTGTTAACATGGCGGGGATCTGGAATCTTACATGTTTTTGAAAGTGTTAAAATGATGAGGATCTAAACAAGGGAGAAAAGGTTACAACTCAAGTGAATAATCCCAAGTTGAAGTGAGTTAGAAGGCTCACTAATATAAAATAGTCAATGAACTCGAGCAGTACTTGTAGCTTACATTTATTTAGGGAGGGACTAAGATAAAACTCCATAGTTAAGTGCGATCAAGGAAGATTAATTTTATGTAACCCGCCAAGAAATTCTCACTCAAATGTTACAAATAATATTAGAACTAACACTTGTTGAAAGAAGAGTGTGGTAAGCGTCACATGGAGCTACAGTGAGTGTGTGGAACTAAGTGTTACAGCGAAAGAGTAGCTTGGCAATAATACAATACATTAAACGAAGGGAGCATGTCACACCTTGAGTGAATGGCCTCAACAATAGCCTGAGCTAGAGGTTATTCAGTTTATAATAATTCTTATAGCATTTTTTAGGAAGAAACTATGAAAAAACTCTATAGTTTAATGTGTTTAAACAAGAGCAATTTCGGGATAGGTGATCCTATGGAAAGGTCTCACTCAGACGAGGCTTCTGCCTGCTTTCAACAGCAAACGAAATTTAAAAATATTTTGTATGCAATTTGATATTACTTCGAAAACTTTGTACTTTATATCTGGAACTATTTCGTATGTCAATGTTATTTAATCCAGATCTATATCTAACTGCACTTTTCCAATATACAAGTAGAGGCATCTCAAGTTCCAAATAATTTGAAAAGTAACCAACGCACGTGGTTATTGCACAATGTTGACTCCTCAATTACAATGACTAAATCTATGTGACTCCTCAATTACAATGACTAAATCTATGTGACTAATAGGCCAGAAAAGTTTGTTTATTGTTTGGCTCACTCGATATTATTTTTAGAAGAGAAAACAACATTATCATTGCTGTGAATTATGAAGTATTACCATTTTCAGTAACATAAATAGGGGGATTGTGATATCTCTTTGCTATGTAGTTAAGGACTTTCCGAATCCCCCAAGGAACTATGTAAAGCCACTCTGATGCCGCCTGCCATGGAAAAGAAATTTAATTTAATTAGAATGAAGATGGAAATCATTATATGCCTCTGATTGCATTCATAGTCACATACAATTAGTTGCTTATTTCAGACTTTAGCTACTGCAGAAGTTTTCTGTATAACCATTTCCATATAGAGCACACATGAGAGAGAGAGAGAGAGAGAGAGAGAGAGAGAGAGAGAGATGTTAGATATCATAGGTAACTAATTATAATTACCTATTATACCTAACAAGAGAGAGTCCTTACCCTTTCACCAATTACTTCACCCCCTTCCCAATTAACTGCACAATGCACACGTACAAGAGATTAGAATTAGAACAAGCTTATTGCTACCAAGCAGTTGTTAATTCCTACATGAAATGGTGAAACAAATAGGAACTTCCAATTGGGTTAATTGAAAAAGGACAATACAAAAGTTAAAAAATATAGATAACTGATCTATAAATGAAAGAAGAAGACAAATGAAATATAATCATTTATCCATATGGAAAAAAGAAGGTAATAAAATAGAATGATTTTCTCAACGTTATAGACAATGAAAAGATTCATGTACAAGTTAATCAGAATTAAATTAGTGATAATACAAATTGATAATAATTGCATTTGCGCAAAGACCCAACCACATATACAAATATACGAAGGTGTTGTTTCCAATAGGAAAAAAGTACCACACAAACAAAATTAGTATACTGATAAGAAATATATCAATGCAGACATGGATAAGATGATCACATCACACAAAAGCCAGGAACAAACCACTGAAAACAGTGGGTGCACAATCCAAAGACATAAAGGGGTCTTTCCTTCCCCACTTTGGAGTTTAATCAAATGCGTGGTTCATGCAGCGTGCGCTGGAAGTCAACGAGCCAATCTCTTTCGTTCGACGAACATGCAAGAGAAGGTGATGGCTGCGGTGAGTACTGCCGGAAGAGAAAGTTTGACTCTTCTTTTCTTATTATAAGAGAACAGACGAAAGCAGACAGGTGAGAAACCCAAGAAGAATGGCTTCTGAGTCGACTTCGGTAGAATCTGGTCGATTCCGCAGAAGTTTTGCCTTCGGACACAGTCGAAGTATCATCAGATCTCAGTCAGTGTGACGAGCGCGCTTCCCAGGTTGCGTAAAGACGCGTATGGCCTTCTTCGGCAGCGAATTTCTTCCCCTGGTTGGGAAGGCCGCTACGCACACTCGATCTCAGAAAGATCGTACTTCGAGTTCCCACTCGTTGTGACCCACACACGGCTTCCGAGCAAGGTTGATTGTGCTCAGAAGTACAAAATACCGTAGTCGGTCGTAATTAGCCCCGGAGAGAAGACGAAGCATGTGTAGGAGATGGACGAGTTTCCTAAGAGGGACCCGAGATTTAGATGCAACGCCGCCTATGCATCTACTGTACTGTAAAACAGTACGTAACCAAGTGGTGAATTCATGACTCTGAATTTATATTTTTCTTCATTCCTATCTTGATTGATATTTCTATTTTTCATTAACTTTCGCCTATTACTCAGACAACATGTAACATATTTCACATCAATTTTTAATATATTGATTTATCTGATAATTATGATTATCTTGTGAATTGAAGAGCCCAATTATCTTGTGACGAATATATGTCATTTAAGTTTGATGTTATGCTACATAATTTCCAAATTGTCCCTTTATTTAGAATTTGTTGAGATGTGCATACATGAGCCATAAATAAATATGCTATATATTTTATGGTATAGACACCTTGTTGAGATATTATTTTATATATACCAGTCAGTTATAGAGATATTATTTTATGTATACCAGTCAGTTATACCTTTCAAATTACTAGAGTTTGGCTCACGTGTTGCATAACTCATGTTAATTAAATATCGGTATGCGTCAGAATATAGGTGATATTGGGGCTCAATATGTTATCTCCTTGAGGCTATTCTAGCTCTATTTGAGTCCCCAATTGTGGATCTCAACTCCCGATCACAGGATTATGTGGAACAATCAAGTCAACTGGGGTGTGAAGTACTGATCGCATTAAATTTCTTTTACATTTGTAGTAGTCCATTCTTATACAATATTTTAACATATTAATATTTGGAGTCTTCCAAATGACGAAAGCATTGAATTATTTGTTTGGACTTGTTTCTCTCTGTTTTATGAACAAATAAATTTTGTTATAAGAATTATTTATCATTGTTCATTGTACTTTTTGTTCATTCCTTTTATACAAATTATTTGTCATGGTTCATTTACTTGTTGAGCTCTGTAGCTAATCTCACTTTACAATTTTGTTGGTAGGAAATAAAAGGTTTTAGGCTGATATAAGAATCTGGGCTTACCTTGAGATATTGAAACTTTGGGGTGTTTGGTTATGGGGAAGTGAGGGAACTCATTTCCCATTTCCCTTGTTTGTTTTGAATCGGAAATAGGAAATGGAAAACTCCTTTTCCTTTTCTCTTTTTCTTTTTACACCTCCCTTTTATACTAACATTTTCTCACTTCTAGGGTGCTACAGTTAATTTTGTGGTCATGTAAATTTTACTTGTAACAAGTTGTCGCAGAATTGTTAATTTTAATGTCATGTAAATCGCACGTGCAGTCCAATTACAAGTCCTTAAACGTCACTTTAGAATTAATTTTTAATTTAATATTATTTTATGATCAACTTTGCGATCAATTTTTCACTTTCACTTTCACATTACCAACTAAATACCGAAAAACGCAATATATTTTTTCACTTACACTTTCACATTACAACCAAACAGCGGAAATGGGAATTGCACAAATCACAACCTCCCACTATACTTCCATATTTTCCATCATCATTTCTCACTTATATCTTTTCCTTCCATCAAACCAAACAGGCCCTTTGATGGTTTCAAGTACAAGTGGATATAGAATTTTCTCTTCAAAGTTTGGAAGAAGGTATTTCATTTAGGAATTAACTAAAATACTTTGTACCAATTGATGATTTTATCATTTAAAGAGAATATAGTTATTATTTGGAAAGGATCAATGGATACATTTTTTATATTATTAGAATTTTATAGCCAAAGAGTAGCAATCTTATATTCTGTGTGAATTGAGATTGGGGTTGTTACACTTTTGAGAAGCTTTACAAGTTCAAGACATGTCGCAACCAACATGGTGAGAAGAACTTTCTTCCTAACTTGGGACAGGATGGACAGGACCCACCTTCTATTCCAGAAGAAAGAAAATGTCACCTATGGCAAGAAAATACTTTATGGGATCAATGCTTTTAGAATATGTTCTTTTTTTTGGGCAAGTAGGGAAATTGTGCAATCACAGATGTTTAAACACTAAAAATGTATGCTATGTGCAATCTATATATTAAAGTAAAAAAGAAAGGTACATGAATACCTATCCTCTCCATCTCCTGTACTTTATAGAAATGTTCCCCTTCAGGCTGATGTACATGAGCAATAAATCTCGATGTATAGTGATTCAGACCCACAAAATCAAGTGAATTCTGCAATAGTTCCTTATCCACCTCTGAAAATTTGGGGAGTTGATCCCCGAGTCTTTCTCGCATAGTTGCTGGGTAGTCTCCATAAAATATGGGATCCAAAAACCTTGAGATATAGAACAAACAACTGGTAAATATGCCCACAAGAATCTTTAAATTTAATAACGCAGATAGAAATGACTATCTTCATATAACAGAAAACACCATGTGCGAGCGCACATTAATTGTTGCCTTTTAGGCATTATAACTATTTTAGATCATCTTGAATGGAGTGGAGTTGAACATTCTAATCGAGTGATGGGCCATTCAAATTGCAAAGCCATCCTGTTCAAGTTGATTTCCAACATTTATTAAAGCCCTGAAAGAAAGGGAATTGGGATTTTCTCACGTTTGCATCAGGTAGCAAGTTGTGTAGATCTATGGCCTAGGATGTTTTAAACTCAAAAATAATTGGGACAAAATTTCTAGATCTAATTAATGTTTTGGATTCTCAAGTTATACGCCCCAAGCATATGGCCCGAGTGAAGCCCTCCCCCACCCACTCTCTTAATTACAAAGTGTTCCTGTGGTGACTCCGCAAGTAATAATGAGTTGGGCTAAAATCACAATGTGCACCATTCCAATAGATGATCCGCACCATTCCTGGTGATGTTCATGCCCTAAAATGGTTGTCTAAAGAGTTATGTGATATTAACACTTTCAACCATTGACCAAATTGTCTTATGCGTTCTATCATTGAAAAATAATTCACTTTATAATCTTATGGGCATGCTTAAGATGTACCAGAAAAAGCACATCTTTCATACGTGAGCATTTTAGGATTTGAAAATCATGATGAACAATGTAGATCATCCATCGGGATGGTCCACCATGATGTTTTAGGCCCATGCCTCATGTAAGTACCTAAAGGAACACCTGCAGAACACATTTGCCATGCGTAAGAGCATGTGTGTCACAAACAGCTGTTATTATCAAATATGATGTACAACATTTGAGAAAGGCGGAAATATGTTTGTGCACATGGAAATTTTATTTTGTCCCTTTGCTTTCCAATTACGAACCAATGTCGATTTCATTATCAAAAAGCTGATAGGGACAATCTAATGAAATTATAACTAAGAAACATAAGGAAAGGAAGGACCTACATGTGGGTATCTAAAATGAAGAGGATACCTAAGAAACTATAGAAATAACTAGTTACTATGGTTGAAGATATGATAAAGATATGACCTTGGTAGAGAAGCAAAATTCATAAAGTTGTTTCTAGTAATCATAATTTGTATCATAAAGTATTTGCACTTGGACAATATTTGACCTCTAGGTGTCTGATCAGTACTTGACCGTAAGCGATTAGAGCAATATCCAATATTATTAGTAGTATCTAGGTTTTCAAATGCAAAAAAAAAAATATTGTAACCTGTTCTGCAAAAAGGAACAAAGCTTTAGATAGCAGGGAATTAGAAAAATTACCAGCCAGCCTGAAAATCCAGACGCCTCTCAGCAGCAACCTTATCTTCCAATTTATCAGAAAATGCCTCTGCCCACTCACAGTCAACCACCAATCCAATTTGACCACCTTGAGTAGCCTAAGACAGTGAGAAATACACCATTTGCAAGTTGCATGAGTTAATACAAAATTAGATCACAAAGTAAGACTGTGCAAGTGTTCAAAACTAGTTATCTTTACTCTAAATTTCACAAGAAATTGCTAGCTTCAAAGGAGAAAATAGTATGGCTAAACAAAAACTTGAACAAAGTAATTTTTTTCATTCCTCAAGAAATGAATACACAGGTTTTAGCGAACCTAAACCATGGAGAGATTTTGTTAACGAACAAAGGATATAACTATCAGCAACAATTATAATACATCAATAAAAGTATAGGGGAAACAATTGCTAAAAAGAAAATTATGGAACTGTATACCTTAAATTTCTTCCTATACACATCAACAGCAGCTGCATGAGCCAAAAGTTGGTGATGTCCAGCCAAGTATGGTTCAACAGATTCATTTTCTCGCCGTCCGGGTGCAAATATCCCAGCACCATAGCCATTTACAGCTGTTTGAAGAGGTTCATTGATTGTGATCCAATGCTTCACTCTGTCCCCAAAACTTGCAAAACAAGTTTCTGCATAGATTGCAAAATATTCCCTGGCCATTTGGCATAAGTTGTCAAAAAGTTTTAAGTAAATACAATATGGAAGGGATACAAGATCTTTCTATACTGGACACTAGATAAATTGTTCATTAGATTGTGCAAAGAAATATAATTACAAACATCTTTTAAACGAAATGTTAGCAACATGTGTCCCATTTTAGATGTTAAGTTATCAAAAATTCAGATAGAAGCATTAACTTTACCAGTACTCCCAGAAAGCGCTTGTCCAGTTATTTGACAATGGTATCCTTTGAGATAGGAGAGAATAATCATGGCCTAATAAGGAACTCATAACAATTTATCATCCTGTCTTGGAAAGTGAAACCATCATAAGTTTTTGATTCTTCTGTTGATAAAAAATAAAGTATCTGCAAGCTGAAATGCTCAATTTCGACAGATACCAAATTACCAACAAACAAATACTCACTCTTAAATATGTGTAAGCTTATTATGACTTTGGTTACTTTACTAGAGGCAGGTTAGCATTTAAACTTAACTCTCATCGTACCTCGCAAAGGCTGGCTACACCTATAGATGTGCCTTGATCAGCTTCCTTTTGTTGATAAAAAAATAAAGTGTCTGCAAGCTGAAATGCTCAATTTCGACAGATACCAAATTAAGAAAGAACGAATACTTACTCTTAAATATGCGCAAGCTTATTATGACTTTGGTTACTTTACTAGAGGCAAGTTAGCATTCAAACTTGCTCTCATCTTACCTCTCATAGGCTGGCTACACCTATAAGATGTGCCTTGATCAGCTTCTTTTTTTTTTTTTTTTCTTTTTAATACAAGAAGACTAGTTCAATCATCCACTAAGCCCGAGAAGATTAACTATAGTTGGTGTTTCCTGTATCAGCTTTAATTGACTATTGTAAGATGGTTCCTCCTCGCCATGGTTTAAAATCTCGGTATTGGTATCGATATGGGACAATGTTTTTAGTATCAATATCGTCAATATCGGCCGTCAATATTGGAAATATCAGCCATATCGGCCCGATATTATAGGGTTAATATCGTATCGGGTACCTCAAAACCCAATATGATATTACCAATATATATCGGTATTGGTCGATATTTGAAACCATGCTCCTGGCTTTCTTGACCAAAAAATCCACTACATCAGTTAGAAGGGAAAAAACAATAAAACTATATATTAAATCCTGGAAAGAGAATACCAATAATCTTTTCTTTTCAATATCTTTTTTTTCCCTTTATTAGAGAAGGCATAAAATGAGAGAAAAGGACAGAGGCAAAACTATTCACATCAATTTTTACTTGTACCCTGTTTTTTAGCTGGAAATATAACACTCCATAAAGCCATGAGGATCTATTAGAAAAGCAGTTTTGTGTACAAAATATGTGGGATGTGTATCATCAATATCCAAAGCCATGGTCTCTGAGTTTATGATCTAATGCAAAGACAAGCCATAATAGTCAGCGTCAAGGTGCTGATAGCTCTTTTTGACACGTTTGGAGAAAATAAGACAACAATAGCACTAAAATGAATCAGTAAATACCCTCTGGAGAACCTTTTACCCCAATTGGATGCAATTCCCACCAGCTTTCAAGTTTATAACTCCAGTAAGAAACAAAATCAATTGGCAAACAGCATTGCATGAAACCCCCTTATTTACTCCATGCACACAATTGCCAAATAAATGACCAAGTGCAGTGTTCAATAAGTGCCAAATAATTTCTCAAGATAAAACCTAATTGTTTATGTTCCGCATGACTTTCGGCTACTTAGACTTGAAAGACAAGAACTTGCTACTGAGATGTCAAGGTTTCTCTTGAGTTATCACATAGATAGATGAGAAATAAATTTACAAGGAAGATTTATTCTTTTAAATTTAATCAAGGTTTACCACAAAACAAAGAGAAAAGTGATCAACCATCACAATGCTTATTTAAAGTCCTTGTTTCTACTTTATGGAGTCCAGAGAAATTGTTTCTGAATTATCCATGCAAAAGTAAAGGGTAAATCTCCAACCAATAATAAAATAAATGCATTAGATCAACTCAAAAGACAATTTTATGAGCACCAATTTATTTATGCAGCAAAAACTTGCAAGACATAAGAGTTCTAAGACTCTCAAAACTACAATATTGACGCATTACACACGATACAATAGTACCACGTGTATTAGTTGTTTACTGTGGGCAGATAATATCAATGTAGAAAAGTTTAAAATCTACTTTTAGAAGCATGGAAAAGTACATGAATGACCTAGAGACATAAAACCTAGTTTATTTTCTTTTTCTTTTTTCTTTTCTTTTCCACCCCCCCCCCCCCCCCCCCCCCTTTCCCCCCTTTTCTTTAGCTCACAAAGGGAGCGCCTTTGCTCTTCTAATCAATTATTCAGAAACTCGATACCACACAAATACAATTCCCTTCAGGTCAATGCCTGACATAAAGGCAGTAGAGTATCCAGTAATATTAATGGTGAAATGGAAAAGATAGGAAGCATTCACAGTCTTGATGGTTGAGGCAGCTTACACAATTTTCTCAGATAACCATCCTCCCACGGATTCATGAAGATTATGTGGAAGATCCCAATGATATAGTGTAACGTAAGGCTGGATACCTGGAGTCAAAGCATATAAATATTGACCTTGATTGCTAAATATGAAAAAACCAAGTGGGCTGTTAGCAACCTTTTTCTAGTAAGAAATTAATGAGATTGTTGTAGTAAGCAATCCCTTTCTCATTGACTTTAGTTCCTAATCCATCTGCAAAAACGATCAGAGATTATATTCTTGGCTAATCCAGAATAAATGTCAAACAATAGGTAGTAACAAGAAATTCAATTCCAGTATAAAAGAAACAGTACGAAAATAAGAGTATAAAGCAAAAGGATTTTCACGACCTTGGAACATTATTTACTTTAAAAGAACTCCATATTTCTGGTGGAAAGGACTGTTGCATGTACCATGTTCATGCATGCATTACAAATAGGTAGATGCACACCCGTATCTGGATCGCACACGCGCATGCACAGGCGTGCATGCAAACACTTGGATGCCGGCACGCAACACAAACAAGCGCGCGCGCGCGCGCGCGCGCGCGCACACACACACACACAGAGAGAGAGAGAGAGAGAGAGGACAGAGGGAGATAAATTAAATATTTATACATATAAAACACATTAAAACGGTAGAGCGTACATTGGTATCAGCTCTGTATGCTTGAAAAGAAAATTCTATCCTTTTTCCTCTTAATTATTTATTCAAGTACTTAATAATGAATTTGGTGAACCCAACTGTTCTATAGAAAGTTCCAGCGTAGGGAGAGAAATAGAACAGGTTTTTCTATTCATTTGACCACAAGAAACTCCTCAAATAACAAATTTCATGTGCTATTTCAAATTCATCTGAGAATTAAAATTTCAAAAAAAAAACAATTTCTTACACCAAATGCAACATTTTCAATTGGGAAACTCTCACTAAAGCCCCCGAGGTTTTTACATGCCCCTAAATGTTGTTAATGGAAGTGGTGAATTCTCAATTTTTACATGTTATTTTAGAAAGTACCCTCTTGAAGAAGTGTTTTGATTGAAGGGGTTTTAGATATGTATTATGATAATTTGAGGGTTTTGATTAATGATTTAGAAGATCAATATGTTTGAAATAGGGTTTTGATTGAAAGGTTTAGATGATGGGGTTTTTATTGATAGGTTTAGAAGATGAATTTTGATAATGGGTCCAGAATATGAGCTTTGATAACAGATTTATTAGGAGAATGAGGAGTTCAATATGCTAAATCCCTAAACTCACCACAATCCTAACTTTAACTAAAATCCAAAGTCCAATGAGCTAAGAAGGCATTCTAGTCAACTTCAACGAAATGGATCTCTCATTTGATTTGTCTAATATCGAAATTTAGGGGCTCCAAATCCTCCCCAAAGGAGGTCTCTGTGTGTGTGTAAACCAGGATCTGGAAAGGCCTTGTTAGATTGTTGTCTATAATGGGTGCCATGTTGACCATCCTTTGGATGATGCACTCCGTACATCTTGATCTACACACATTAAGTAGTGTGAGGATGAAAAATTCATGTGGTTTGGGCAACATTTACTCATGTAATTTGCGCATCAAATTTTCTCACGTGTGTGTCTCTAAAGGATCATCTCTCTCTCTCTCTATATATATATATATATATATTGCTAAAAATCAGCTGAAATTCTTATGTCGCTAACGTGGTGAAATCTCAGCCCCAGATCTGAGGCTGAGTAATGATAAGTGAGAGAGATTTTTTGCAAAAAAAAACCTCGCTCTCTCCTCCATCTCTCTTTACCCTCGCTGTCGCTATCGCTTCACTGCTCTCGATCCGCCGCCGCCGCCGCCCCACCTTGAGCGAGAGAGAGATCGAGAGAGGGTTGGGGTGGCGAGATCCGCCGCCGCCTTAACCTCTCTCCCCGCCGTGATAGAGGCGGCGGCGGCCCTGGTCGCCGCTGCCGCCCTTGCCGCGACGTGGGGGGGAGGAGGTTGGGGTGGCAGGATCCACCACCCTAACCTCTCTCTCCCCCAGCTGCGGCGAGGGTGACAACCAGGTCTATTGCCGCCCTTGCTACGACAGGGAGAGAGGTTAAGGCGGCGGCAAATCTTGCTGCCCCAACCACTTTCGATCTCTCTCTTGCTCGCTCGCTCAAGGTGGGGCAACGACTATGGCGGAGGGGATCGATAGTGATGAGGCGGCGACAGTGAGGACAAGGCAGCAGGGCAGAGAGATGGGGGAGAGAGATTGGGAGAAAGAAAGTGTTTTTTTTGTCCCTGATCTTGGGCTGAAATTTAACCACGTCAGGGACATAGGAGATAAGCTTATTTTTAGTTTTTTCACACACACACACACACACACACACACACACACACACACATACATAAACTAGAACCTGGCTCATAATAAGCTTCGTGCAGTCTATAGTGAGCTACCATATGGATGATTTGAATCGTTTATCTTGATTTACATATTATTCAAATTAGGCAAACAATAAAAAATCACGCAATTTCATGTCTTTTTACTCATGCATTAAGTGGTTACACAAAATATGTTATATTAGCCATAGAAAAAAAATGTCATTTGATGCATCTGTAAAAAAGTCTGGAATCACGTGATTTTCATTGTTAGCCTAATTTGAGTATGTAAATCAAGATGAATGGTTCGGATCACCCATGAACTGGCTCACTGTGGAGTTCGCACAAAGCTTATTGGAGCCCGGTTCTCACTATAATACTCTATTTTTTGTTAATGCTAATTTAGATTAGCTGCTTAATTAGCTTATATAAAGTGAATTAGTAAAAATGAATAAAGAGGTGCAAATGAACATTGCGCTTTTGAGATTTGTGTTTTTTTGTAACATGAGAATTGGAAAGGGTTTAACGCAAATTTTAAGGCAAGGTGTCATCATCATATGAATAGACAATAGGTGGTGGCGGCAGTGTAAATGATCAATGCAAAGGGGCACATGTCCCTTTATGGAGGATGAGGTGGAGGAGACACACACACACTCTTCTATCTCCCTTTTCATTTTTCAGAAAACAACAACAACGAAAGAGTCGAAAGAAGAGAAAGGAGAAAAGAAGAGAAGAACAGCAGAAATAGAGGTAAAATTTTTATAGCTTTGATTCTTTAAAAGATTTAAATATCTATATTTCATAAAGAAATGAGTTCTAAGAAGGTCTTTTGGAATTGGGTTAACAAGTTATTACAAAAAAAGTTGCAAAAGGACCTTTATATATGTTGTTTAAGAGAATCCATCAAAGGATATATGTTGTATGGAGCATCAGAAAATGGAATTGCAGATCTGAAACCTTTAAAGTTTATAAAGAACAGAAATTTTAATAATTTCAGATAAGTCCATGATCTATCCAGAGTTTATTTTTGGGTCCAAAAGGTTTATAAAGAAGCCGGAGAAAGGAAAGGAAGGAAATTGTACAATACAATTACAATAAAGACCCTACACAAGTCTAAAGTTTTCAAATCAATGATTCAGCACAACTTCTAGCAGAAAACAAAATTTCAGAAGGTCCCCGCAGTTTTCATCAATTAATTAAATGCCCCTACAGCCTTCTAACTTGCTTTAATAATACAGAAACATTCTAGAAAAGTAAGTAAAAAAATATAGATTGATCTAATCTAGTTGAGGGGGTTTTCTCAATATTAGTATAAAAAAATAGAGCTCTAACATAAGGCCTATAATTTATGGAGTTAGTAATTGATAATTGTGCTACATGTTTATATTAGGAACTAGTAAGAGCTAGATGTGATTCTCGGAGAGCCATACAAGAAGTTGAGATTGCAGATTGATCGGTAAGTGATGCATGCATAATTCAATAAGCAGATTTTGATCATGTTTCATAGAAGTACACAAGTTACTTATATCTAATTTTCGTTTGTATTAAATTATGAAATACTATGCAAAAGATAATATTGTTTCTGTTGCAGGCATTTGATATTGGTCATTGTATGTACATGATATCTGTCATTGGAAGCATGTAGATCACCATTGTAGGTGACATACAGAATACAAATTCCCAACTAAATGACGTTTCAATCATATAAACCCATTTATTACATCATTCTTGACAAAAGGGGTACACCCGGAAATTATGTATGTCACAACCCTATGAATGATATTGCGCAAGAACAGGCAGATCGTCATTGTATGCAGCCTATGCCAGGTAGACTGCCGTTGTAGGCAACCTAGTTATGAGATATATGATAAGCCAGGTGGATCGCCGTTGTAGGCAGTCTGGTTGTCATAGGCCATATAAGATGATGATAATCCATTGGGGGTGACCTTGCCTAATTTCCATAATGAGACGAACACTGAGAAGTCATTGCATACGGGTTATTTATTTATATTAGCAATGTGAATCGATGAATATGCTCTTTTAGCATGCTTATGCATAATTACACTTCCTACATTGTTTATTTACATAGATTTTATCAAGCATGCACCACTCACTGAGCATGTGAAGGCTCACCAGTATTTATAACACCATTCGAGATCCGTGTGGCTCAAGGCTTGGATCCAACTTGCCTTAAAGACTCGTTCGCTTGCTGGATCAGTGGTAACGCTCTAGCCTATTTTGTTTGGCTGGTACTAGTATCGTAATAAGTAGAGAGCTTGACAGATTTGTGTAATATATGTGTGTATCAAGCTGTTTCTAGAGTTGGACTTGGTGGAAGATGTGCTTGGGATGATGACTATGTAAGGATAATGTATGTTACAAGTGGGTGCAAGACTTATGGACATAACATGAATGTGGAATATGATACCGTTAAACCATGAAAGATGGTCTATTGAGAAGGTTGAGAGTTAGGCTTCGCAATCCTCGTGTCAAGGGGAATTGTGGCTGGTTGTCATCGCCCTTTAATTATTACTGTTGGGATTGGGGCGTGACAATATTTCTATTTTATAATCATTTCGGTAGCAAGAAAAAAAAGGCAAGATCTTAGGCATATTTTCAGAAACACTGTGGCAACAGAAGGAGCAAAAAGGAATGGCATTTTCATGTATTATGTAAAAGAAATCAGAGTAATGAGGTACCAGGGAAAATACGCGACCATGATACAGAAAATCTGTAAGCTTCAAAACCTAACTTGGACATAAGCTCAACATCTTCCTGTTCTTAACAAAAAAAATCACAGAATTAATAAAATGCAAGTAACAGAAATAAAATTATTCTTAATAAATCCTTGATAAGGACAAGGTTTCTTCATTTGATAGAATAAAAGAAAAGGAGGATACAATTTCCCACTGAAGAAATATAGTGTCAACCGTCAATCAACAAAAAAAATAAAATACCCCTAAGTAAATAAAATCATGGGTTGACAAACAAATTAGCTAATATCAGTGGGCAGTAAATTTTCCTAGCACTTAATAAAAATATACATGAGTAATTATTTGTCTTTTTGACTTAATCCTAAACTTTAGGTATGTAAACACTACATGAGTTTCATCTTCCAAAATTGCGTGCTTGTTTTGCCTACCATCGATCAATGCCTTACAGAGTCATACCACATTGAACACGTTAATCGACCTATTTCATTCGACCTCTATTAGAAATCAATAGCTATTCATTCGAAGCAGAAATTAAGAAGATTAGTTTTCTAGCAAGATTTGATAAGGTTCCAGGTCAACCATATTAAATCTTAAGACTCTTAGGCAAAAAAAAATGCTCATATATAGCAGCCTGAATCTAAATAATTAAGTAAATGAAAAAGCATGACCTAACATCTTTATGGCATGCTTGGAGATTCAAGAATCTTGATGAAAGAACTTATTTGGAAATTTTAAGAAAACAGAACAGCAGGTATTCTAATTTCATATAAGGAAACAATAAAAAGTCAAAAAGATGAGAGCACTCATTCTGAAATCTATGTAGGATAACTCTCACATGATGCAGAATGAACATAGGTCAGTTGACTCAGTTCCACAAGCTATTATTCATCATCTATCTCCTTCCACCATATTTGGAATTAAAAGTACCTACTAAAAGAAACTAATCACCAAAGCACATCGGTCTCCTGAATAGTAATATTTCAACCATTTCCACATGATGATACTACACCAAGCTGCAAAATAGTTAATCATCTTCCTAATCTAGATCCCTTGAGACACACCATCGAGACAAACTATCAGAATTGCATGGGAATTCCCTAGATGTGCGTGTGCTTAATTTCATTGGGAGCCTCCTTCCAATGTTTGGCCCTACACTTGCTCTCCTTGATAAGTCAGTACTTTTTTGTTCCTCAATCACATATAGTTGGCAGTGCTTGTCATATTAAACTTTAAAGTTTACTGTTGCCTTGAGTTCAGATTTTCGGTGATAAACTCTTGGCAAAATGTGAACTTCGTGTTTTCACCATTTGAGACATGAGATTTAATATTATGAAATCACTCTTTCTTACAAGGGTACCTACCAAACCATAAGGATGGTATGTGTTGCATGTTGAATCTTTGTTTTTCAATTTCGCTGCACACTTTGGAGGACATAAACTTGGATGCATGGATGAAATAGTAACAATTCGTGAACTTGAGTATACTCATATGTCACATCCATTCAAGGTTGAAAAAGGAAACTATAATGAGGGAATTTGAAAACATCTTCTTGCTTCACAAAAGTTTAGAGGTGGAAAGCTGACAGATTTTTGTTCTCTGTCCAGACTCCGGGGGGTAGAAATCACAAAAAATCATAAAACATACGAAGAGAAGATGGAAATATTAGAAACAACAAACACCCTTCAAGAAAAAGGTGATGGGAACTGAAATTTGATGTATATTCTTAGCGTGGCAAAAATTGTTGACTGAACAGGAATTTGCTGTCAAATTGAAAGGCACAATGTCCTGTCGAATTGACAGGGTGTAATGTTCACTGAAAGACATGGTGGCTCAAGGAACACATATCAGTAGAAATGATTTTCTCAATGAATTAGCTGTGAATCTTGTAGTGGGCATAATCGTCCAACAGTAAACATTTCAAAATTTCCAAAGCTTCCACGAGTGCAAGAGCTATAATGTGATCCTCATGATACATTAATCATATTTTGGCGAGTGGAAGGCATTATACACCTCAATAGTGTAGATTGGTAATCCATTCAGCCTAAAGATCATATTTCAAAATTTTCACAACTTCCATGGTACAAGAACTATGATGTGACCATCATGATGCCTGAATCATAAATTTGACGAATGGAAGGCATTATACACCAAAATAGTGTAGATCCCATTCAGCATAAAGCTCATATTTCATGCTGTTGGAACTAACAATCTTCTTCACCAGTGGCAAATGTGATGTGAGACTCCTCCACAATGTCACAAGTCCAAAGGTGGATACCATCCACAATTCTAATAAAGTTAGAACTCTAGTTGCTCATGTTCTATTGACATCAATATCATATACATCGCAACAAGTCAAAAGATGGTGCTTCTACATTTTATGCCATATTAGATGCCTTTAGCATTACACATATCAGGTTTTTAATGTAAAATGGAGATATTTAGTTTGGTATACTTAAATGTGTGAAGGTTTTGATATTGGAAGTCATCTGGTTTTCCATTTGGCAACTCTCTTCTAACATGAGAATCACTATTTGCTTTGATATGAACAGATATCAACGCCTTCAAATTTTAACATGCACTCCATGCTATTGTATGTGACACTTCACAACAATTGCATGGATGTTTTATGTGAGAGAGAAAAAACAATCCAGTTTACAATATAAATTCAAAAATCCACAGGTTGCAGTTGAAGATTAACTCAAAATGAAGATAAAGCAAATTGGAGACCAGTACTTGGGGAGATCTTGCATATCTCGTGAGCTCTTTGCTTGTTCTCATAAGTATGGAATAAAAAGAGAGCTCATTTCTTTCAACATGTTCTCAATAAAGTGGTAGCAGGAAGGAAAATAAACAATCCTGTGAATAAGACTAATGATTAGTAATATCAAAGAACTACCAAGTCTAAATGGGTAAAGGGTGTGTCCTTACGTAGCTTATGTGATCGTTGATTATGTGGTGAATTTAACGTTATTGACTTGAAAAAAAAATTAAGGACTGTTTAATCCCAATATCAAGTACCATAAACTTTCTCGTTGACCAGCAAAAGGGAACACACCTTGCATATCTCAAAAGATTCTTAGAATTTTCATCATAGGTATGGAATAAATAAGGAATCCATTTGTCTTGACATCCCACTATGAAGTGGTAGCCAAAAAGAAAATGAACATCATGTGAAGAACTTTAACGTAAGGCAATACCTTGTGCAACTTACATGACCTCATTAATTAAGGACTTTAACATCATCAATTTGAAAGCTTAGTCACATATTAATAAGCCCCAAAACCAAGGGCTATAATTTTCCTGTCCACCTTGCTATGCTTTTTGATGATCTATAAGAGTAGTAGAATCAAGTTTTTCTACTATGATGGAATCAAGTTTTTCTACTATGATGCACTTGTGGACAGGTCTGACAGTGTGAACGAGAAACATACAAGTTTATTGGTTGATATGATGTGATATGTGATGAAGCATCTTTCTCTTGCATTTTATATGGTGTAATTGATAGGATGTTGGCACCAGCCCCTAATTGATTGCATGAAAAAATGACCATAATCTTGCCAATCATAAGAGCCAATCATATGAAACATACCATGGCATCTAACTATCCTTCATTATGGAGGAGAAAATTGAGAGAGGAACAAAATTTTGTCTTGGTAAGCAAGTAAAATAAGAAAGCAAGCTATGGTGCATATGCACAGCTACTTACAAGATAAAACAAAAAGAAATATCAAATATGTTTTTTTTTTTCAAAACAAGACTTTGTAAGCATGGATTCATGTTTTTTGCCAATCAAACTGATGGATGATGAAACTTCGATCTATGCAGAAAAAGATGCCCAAGACTGCAATGGTTATGGACATTAAAATTCATTCCAGAGAATGTGACCTCATGTCAAAGGCCTATGGAAGTTAAACTGGTTATCTGTAAAGGTCAACAGAGTAGAAAGGTAAACAAAAGTAAGTGATACAACACAAAGGTGTAAACAGATGCAGCACGAAGTCCAGGAAATTTCCCAAACTTATATGAAGAATCGAGAACACAAATTATCTAACAAGGATGATTTGTCTTGTTATGTTTGACTTGGAGATCTAACGTGGTTAGAAGGTCCATAGGTGACATAAGAGTTGAATTTCTACATTTTAAGACTGAAGAAAATGCATAAATGGAGCTACCAACAAGATAATTTCCAGGTCACATTCAGATTTGTAAACTCAAGAAGGCCTCTTCCAATTTTAAACAACTGCCGCAAATTAAGATATCTAAAACCTACACCACAGCATGCTTTGCTATTAGTTCTAAATTTTTGATCCAGGAACATTTCACGAGAAGAAAGGAAGGGAAAAAAATGACACCATCATCATATATATATAGATGATAAAATTAGGGCCGCCAGCAAGGACTTAGCCCAGGTTGCTTCAACATGCATGGTCTCAGAGCTCTATGGGCTAAACATCCTGCCTAGGTACTGTGGGGTCTGCTTAGAATAGCAAAAGATATTGACCCATTTCTATTAGCCTTTAGCTTAATTGTTAAATGAAGGAAATATGATAAATGCTCAAGTGATGATTGAAAGGTTCTAGGCTTAACTGGATGAAAGAAAACATTTCTAGGCTCGTAAGTGGAGAAACGTGCGGGCAAGGATGCTTACACCACAAAAGGGTAAAGAAGATTATAAAAAAAAAACAAGTTGAAACTTTTGGCAGTAGCTACGACAAGCAATTCGTAATGACTGACTGGCAGCAACATAAACAATAAAACTACAGCATGTAGCAGATAAACTTCTTCAGAGTCCTAGACCAATTGTGCACTTCTGGTAAGTGCATTACCTATTTGGAGAAATAAGTGGTCAGATATCAATTCCTTTTAGGTGGACCTTGTTAGCCATTATATTCAAGTACCAACAAAACTAGATTGAAAGTGGTTGTAGAACATTTTTATTTTGTTATCCGCTTGGGCTTGTTAAACAAATAGAAAGCTAGACTCATGGACCATGGAGTTTTCTATACTGATTTGTGCCTCTAGACTTCAAGCTTAACTTTAGCTTTATCGTGTTCTTATGCTACTCTTGTATTTATTCCATTTGTTAGTGGTATCAATCATCTAGCATCTGTCAACAATGAGAAAGCAATACTATATAGAAAAGGTTTGAAATCTCAGTACCAGTATCAGCCGTAAGTTTTTTGGTATCAAATTCACCAATATTCGCAATATAATAAACTCAGGTGTATTGGAAATATTAGTATCATCTCAGTCGTGTCAGCAATACTGATATTGGTTAGTGTGATGTTTCAAACCATGATATATAGTATATCCTTTGAGTCTTAAAGATATGTCTGCTTTCTCTCATAATAAGACTAATCGATAGCAAAATTCTTTTTGTTAAGATCCTAGGCATGCCAATTCAATCTACAGATAATAAAGTTAGAACTGCACACAATAAGAAAATAAAAGCATTAAGGTCCATTTGTTGCATGCGAGTAAGTTAGAACCGCGCATGAGAAGAAAATAAGCAACCAGGTTCATTTGTTGCACGCGAGTAATAGGGTGCAAATTCATGGTGTGTATTTGAGTGTATTTATGTGAGTTGTATTTATATAAGACTCAAGCCGTATGTACAATGGTCCAACTTGAATGCCTTTTGCTACAATTGTGTAGATAACAACAAGGTCAAGTAGCGTCCTTCTGAAATAGGGGCTATTTGAAAACAAACAGAACCAAAGTATGAAGAGGAAACATTGAGACTGCATCATTGCATATAAAATGTGAGATTTAGAAGTATTAGTATTAATTATATGCAGCCACTAAACCGTCTATGTAGATATTTAAGGATATTATAGAATCACAGATTAACATGTAAGAAGGTAAAAGGAGTTGCATCAAAGGGAAAATATCTGGTGTTGAGTCATATAACATTGATCTTAACAATTATCGAATCACTATCTTAAACTCAAACGACTAACTTGCCTCTGCATGTATTCTCAAAGCATAATAGCCAAATTAGTAAGGCTTAGTTCTGTTTGTGAAAAAGGAATAGTCAACAACCTTGTAACGATGATATTGGTCCACAGCAATATCGCCATTGCTTCCATCCTTAATATTTCCTGATGGAATAAAGTAATGAAAAATAAATTTATTAATGTAAATAACTTAATAGTTGCAAGATAAAATATAGGATAATGGAAGATTATAAAAACAAGCCTTTTGTTTCTGTGAAAATATCCCAGATGCTATCGCCCTTGCCATCCTCTAGTCTTGCTCCTTCAACCTATCAAAAAACAACAAAATTGCTGCCATTAGATTTTTACAGAAAACTTACAGCATCAAACAGGAAACAAGAAAGTACCATTTTCAATGCAAAGAGAAAGGTATTTTCATCTGGTGAGTAAATTGGGCATGAGATAGAAAAAGACTAAATAGGGATGATAAATTTCCATATCCTTACAGATAATAAGTTACCAAATAATTATGAAGGTTATTATGATATCAAAAGTGAATTATAAAGTTTTACTTCTCCAAAAGATTTAAAACAGACAGGCTGGCTGTTTTGCAGCATGTAGAGTTCTGTAATTATACATGTTCAGATTGCCCTATTTGCAGCATATATTTTGCTGCAAGTAGTGTCTACAACTGCAACTGAAGTTTCAAAAGGTATACTTTTTTGCTTCAAAATGACTGATATTTCTTTTCTTTTTCTTCTTGCATGTCACTTGTGAGGCTATTGCAACTTCCAAGTACCATTTTTCCTTTTCGTCTTCTTTTTGTGCCCCTTAAAGTCATTTTGCAAATTGCAAGACTGTTCCAAGTGAAGGTGATCTCCAACTTCAGAAAGTATGCATACCAAATTCAAAACGGTGGCTGATTATGCTTGAGGTGTCCAAAATTTTCAGCAGGGAATTAGAAGAAAATAATTTTTTGCAGCAAATAGAGCAGCACAATCGAATTATAAAGTACATTTTTCCTTTTTATAGATTCACATGAACTACAAGTAAGTTCATAAAACAACAACTCCCTGGTCTCCTTTTGAAACTCAATGGTTCAATACAGAATCTAGGACTTATAGAAAATTATAGAGATCATACCCTTTCTTCCCATAAAATTAGAAGCAATCACCAAAATGCAAACCCCAGAAAAAGTCTAAAGTGCAGATTTATCCAAGGAACAATCACAGAAAAATGGGTAAATCCAAAGAACAATCAGCCACACCCTCTTGGATTCAAGAGTAACCAGAATTTATCTCATTACAAATATAATTCCTCAAATGTCACTAGAACCCATGACAACAAGAAGAAATTTCTCATCTTTTAAAGAGGGAAATAAAGGAAAAGAAATGTCACCTGATAAGCTGAGGTGGCGACTCCAAAGACGAAGCCATGGGGGAAATCGCTGCGAGAAACCTCCTCTTTGGCCATGGCTAAACTACCGTTGGGGACCGAAGAAGGCTGAATGAGAGAGAGCCCAGCGTGCGGCTTTGTTGTTTGTTTAAAAGTACAGAAGATTGCAGAAGGGGTTATTTGTAAAACGTCCACTCGGGAATCGGGAGGCACGTGAGGAGTTGGTGCCCTGTCGTACTTTCCTCGACGAGGACACGTGGGCATGTGCTGCTTGCTTATTTGCCCGTTGCCCCCCTGCTGACGCCATGACGCGGACCAATTTCTTTTCCTAGCATACCAGAACGAAACAAAAAAAAAAATAAAAAATAAGTGGATCGATTTACCTTTTTGTCCCGACCCATTTTCATAAGAATCTCTTGGGGGTGTAAATCATGACTGAGAAGCGCAGTGAGCAATGGGAGATGGAGCACTTCTTTACTTTTCCTCTGGAGGCAAGCAATTGTAGAGGTGTCACGTCTTTCATGGAGTAAGGGAAGGTGTAGACTCTGGAGCAACCGAAGGAATAAGCTAGTGCTGCTCACACCTTTTAGACCGCCTGTTTGTGGGTGAGTGCAAGTTGATCCTGACGATGAGCGAAGGGTGTTGTTGTAGAGGATGGAGAGTAGATAGTGGCCTCGGAGTTGAAGGGATCCCTTGATGCCCTCAAAGAAGCCCAAAATCGTGACGTACATTGTTGAGGGACGCTCAAACCCAACATCCTATGGGTTGGAGACTTAGCATGTTGGGCCGCAAGCCCACCTCCCAAAATTTCTTCAAATAAGAAATTATCGCCCAAGCCAAGTGACCAAAAGAGTTTTGAACCATACACAAAGAAGATGGGACCTAAACATGTGACAATCTGTGTGACCGAGAGGCCCTTGGGTCTTCGAGAAGGAGATAGGGTTTTGGCAGTAGCAGACTGATGGAGCTCATGATTCGTCGTCGTTATCAGAGAGCTGTTAGGGCTCAACGTCGCCAGCGGACACAGATCCATGGGCTGAGAACCCCTACATCATCATTGGTCGAAGGAGAGAGTACACATGTTGAGTTCGCCATCATAACATCGGATCTGGAGGATGACGACGGAGTTGCGGTCTATGGAGGGTGTTGTAGGGCATCTTGATGCACGCAGTCCGCGATGGCCAACACAAGTACAACATCGACAAAACAGGTGGGTATGCTCATATTCGACGGTTTGCAAGAAAAGGGAAACATGATCCGCGATAAGGACGTCCGCTTCAAGGAGAAGAGGGCGAGATATATTTACATCGACAACAGTATGAGCCTTTGTAAAGAAACTCGATAGTATCATCTAATCGAACAAGACAACTGACTTTTGTAATGATGCGCTCGAGGCTTCTCCAAAGCACCGATGGGAAATCTGGTAGGCAAACCCAAAAAATAGCCTTTGGAATGACAGCATGAGGGAGGTGAAAGGTGGAATCCATGGCTCTACCGTAAGAGTAGCATCATCAAGGACCCATGGTCCCTGAAGGAGGACCTGAATGTAGTCTGTCAGCGAGGTGAATCAAAACTAGAAGAACCCATGATTCATTGGAATGATCTTTCACTCTTATTGGAGCGACCAGAGCTAAGAGAGGCCATGGTGAATCTTATCAGCAGAGATTGACCTCCCCAAGATTTTTTCAATAAGAGATAAAGACTAGGATTGTAATACTTCTTTGATGAGAGGCGCTAGAACGATAATTGGGTTGGGGCATAGTTGACGAAGCCTCGCTATGTTAGAGGGGTAAAGAGATGATTAAGAGATATGTCTCGACAATTAAGAGCGAAGCGGAAGGAAAAATAGGAGGAATCTATGGCAGGAAGGATGGTGGCTATGGAAGGGGGAGGGTATGGGAGAGAGGGTGACGCTCGAGTGAAACCCTAACACCAAAGGAAGAGGGGGCCCTTGATGTAGACCAATTGATGTCACAATTTTTTTTATATTATTATGAATAAATTGTGGAGGACTTATAGAAAGAAAAGATATAATAAAGTTTTGAATACGAGTATACTTACACATCCACTAATTTAGAGTATAGTTATCTGACACTATGTATGGGTGGGATACTCGTGTTCGGAAAAACTAGTTTCTAATACGGATATCGTACCGTGCTAAAAAGAATAGGAAAACGTTCTCATACTTAGGATACTGTATTTATAATTTTGAGACACTATTCTAATTTTTTTCTAATACTTACCAAATTGTGTGGGAAAATTATGTAATACTAAGTTTTATTATTTGAGAAATTAAAAAAAAGTAATAGTAGTTGGAAAAAATATTGAAATCTTAATTATATAAGACTAGTATACCTGGCACATTCTATGCATGTTAAAATTGTTGGTCCAAAGGCCCATCACTCTAGTTTTGATGATAATTAACTCATATAGTTATAGTACTAATGATCTTATGCTTGTTTAGTTTCAGATATATGATCAAGATCTTAGTAGGTGTTTAGCTTCAACAAAAGATTCGAAGTCAAGTTTTAAAGCTAGCACGTGTTGATTCAAGAGCTCACGCATCAAGATTGCATCAAGTACTCAAGAGGAGTCTAACTCTTTAGATCAAGGTTTGGACCAAGTCAAGAAAGAGAAGAAGATTTGTAGGAGAAGACTTGTATCATGTTTGTAAGTGTTAAGATTTGTATTTTAGATAAAATGTAAAGGATAGATTAGTTATGGATTGCTCAAGCTCATATACATACACACACAAAATTTATATGTGTTTTCATAAAAAAATTTCAGTTTTAGAAAATACCGTTTTGGTTAGAGTTTATTGTCAAAAACATAGATATTTTATCTTATATGTGTATTGGATCATATCCATACATACTAAGTTTCAAAAGTGTTTAAAGTATCTTATTTTTATATTTGGAGAAGTTTTAGAAAAATCGTTTTTCAATTTGGAGATTGATTTTGAAAAATACAGATTTTTGTTTAAGGTAAAATTTTTATATTACACAAATGGTTCAAAAAGTTTGTAATATGTGTTGAGTTTTGATCACACATATTTTTACTTTAAAGTATTTCAATGAACTTATTTTATAGATTTTATGTGATTTTATGAGATTTTATTGAAGTTAAAAAGACCAAGTTTTAATCCCTAAAAATGTTTGACCTGGCCTTCTAGCGGTCGACCGACCGTTCGACCACGGTCGACCGGTCGGTCGACCGATGTACACGAAATGCACGACCAATTGGCTTGACGGCCGGTCGACCGGGCGGTCGACCGTCCAGAGAGATTTGCTCTCTGGATCTGGCCCCGGTCGACCGGGCGGTCGACCGTCCAGAGAGATTTGCTCTCTGGATCTGGCCCCGGTAGACCGGGCGGTCAACCGATAGGTCTAAACCCTGGCACGGTCGACCAGGCAGTCGACCGGCAGGCTGCAACGGTCAGAAATTTGACCGTTGGTCGGTCGACCGGCAGCAGTATCTGCTGCTGAGTTGGCCTCCAACGGCTAGTTTTTGGAGCCTATTTATATGGGGCTGTTTAACACAAAATTTGAAGAGGGTTTTTGAGCTAATTTTTCCTACCTATCTTAGAGGTTTCTCTACTTGTTTTAGAGCAAATATTTTCATATCAAAAGGAGAGTTTTCAAGAGTGTTTTCTAAAGTGAATTCTTGAGCTTTCACCATATCTCTATCCTAGTTTTTCTCACACATACTTGAGCTTTCCATTGCTAAATCCATCCTATAGGAGCTTTGTCGTGAGAGTTGTTTTAGTGATCAAGAGAAGTGATCATAAGTTTACATCCTTGTATTGTGAAGTGTTGTAGAGGTTGTGGCCTTGGGAAAGAAGTATTTTATGGTGATCAAGTGAGGTGATCACCAAGTGTTCCAACGTGTGGTTGGAGGAGTTGTAAGAGGTGCGGCCTCGGCAAGCTAGTGTGCCTGCATGTGTTGTTCTTGTGGGAACAAGGAGAGGAACTATTGAGTCCAAGAGTTCTAGTGTGAACTCGTTATAGGTGTTGCGGTACTAAGTGATCCAGTGGGATCGATTCTAGTGGAAATCCATCATAGTGTTGAAGGCGAGGACGTAGAGCAAGGGTGCTCGAACCTCAAAATAATTCTCCTGTGTTTGCGATTGCTCTCTCTATCTCTCACTTGTGTTTATATATCTTGCATGCTAACATTGCTTATCTCTTTATATGCTTGATATATATTGTGCTTAATTGTTATATGCTTGGGATTATTTGTTCGCACTTGTATTCAACCAAGAGAGCCATAGTGGCACCTCAACTCTTAATCTAGAGGAATCTTGAGGAGATTGTTCAGAGCCCCTCACTAGAAATTCGGCTAAACTCTTTGGTTATACTTGGTGTGTATTGCATAATAGTTTTTAGTTTTCTTATATAGTTTTTAATTCCGCATTTATTTTGCATTAGATTAGCTAGTCACATATTCACCTCCCTCTATGTGACCTACAATTGGTATCAGAGCTTGGTGCTCTTGTTGGCCCAAATGCCCATCACTCTAGTTTTGATGATGATTAACTCATGTAGTTATAGTACTAATGATCTTGTGCTTAATTAGTGACAGATTTATGATCAAGATCTTAGTAGGTGTGGAGCTTCAACAAAAGATTTTAAGACAAGTTTTGGAGCTAGCACCGGTTGATTCACAAGCCTATGCATCAAGACCATATCAAGAGTTGAGCTCGTTGGATTGCATTTGGACCAAGTCAAGATGATGAGAAGACTTCAAGGGAAGACTTCAAGATCAAGACTTGTGTCTAGGTATAAGATTTAGTTTTTTAGAAGATTTATTGTTTAGATAAAATGTAAAGGATAGAATAGTTGGTGGATTGCTCAAGTATATATCACACACACACTCTTGATTTAGTTGTCTTTTCATAAAAGAATTTTCAGTTTAGAAAAGACTTTCATTTTGGAAAAATATCATTTTGGTTTTTGGTATTTCTTATGAACATGTTTTAACCAAAATCATATTTAGAGCTTAATGCCAAAAACATAGATATTTCATCTTAATTGTGTAGTGGATCATATCCATACACACTATGCTTTAATGAATTCAAAATATCTTGTTTTTGTATCATGAAGAAGTTTGGAAAACAAGTTTTGGAAAAATACTAGTTTTCAATTGAGCCAATATTTCCAACTTACAAAAATAGTCCAAATCTTTTATAACATGCCTTGATTTTGTGCAAGCATGTTTGTTTATCAAAGTATATTGGTAAAACTATTTTTGTAGATTTTTATGTATTTTATGGGATTTTTATGTGAGCCAAAAGATCAAGTTTTAATCCCAGATTTTCTGTTCCAGGCTTCAGCCAAGTCGACTAGTCGACCTACCAAGTCGACTAGGGCTGAAGTCGGTCGACCGGCTCGGTCGACCGACGTGCACGACGTGCACGCCTTGACCTGGCAGATGGCCGGTCGACCCACCCAGTCGACCGGAACTGAGAGCAGTGCTCTCTGTTCTTTTCGGTCGACCGGGCGGTCGACCGGAGGCTCCAACGGTAGGATTTTTGACCGTTGGCGGTCGACCGGACGGTCGACCAACAGGCCTGACAGAACCCCAACGGCTAGTTTTTCTTAGCCTATAAATTTGGGGGTTTGGGCATTATTTTTCTCTAAGATTTTAGGAGAGCTTTGGGCCAGTTTTTCTTATCTGTTTAAAAGAGTTTTCTCCACATATTTGAGAGCAAATATTTCCTATCTAAAGGGAAGATTTTATCAAGAGTGTTTAAAGTGATTCTTTGAGTTTTCCTCCACCTTTCTCATCCTTGTTTTTCTCACACCAACACTTGAGCATCCATTGATTATTCATTCTATAAGAGTGTTGTAGTGAGAGTGCTTTTAGGTGATCAAAGTGTTGTGATCACTAAAGATCTTTTCTTTGTACTTTGAGGAGGCGGGCAAGTGTGCTCGTTGGTTTAGAGTTCGGTTGTGAACTCTTGGTTTGAGGTGCGGCCTCGGCAAGCTTGTGGGGCTTGCGTGTGTACGGGACTAGGGAGTCCGAGGGCTTGTAGGTGTTGCGGCACCGGGGAGAGATCCATTGGGATCTTGCATAGTGGAAATCCTTCGTGTGTTGAAGGCGGGGATGTAGAGCAAGTGTGCTCGAACCTCGAAACAAACCCTTTGTGTTTGCGATTGCTCACTCTCTCTCTTTGTCTCTTTTATATCTTGCATGCTATTACTTGTCTTTATTTTTACATGCTAGATATTCATTGTGCTTAATTGATATACTTGCTTGGGATTGTTTGCTAACACTTGTATTCAACCAAGAGAGCCAACGCGGCACCTCAACCCATATCCAGGGGAATCTAGAGGAGTTAGTCCAGAGCCCTTCACGGGGAATTCGGCTACACTCTTGAGTTATACATAGTGATTAGTGTAAAAATTTTATTTGGTCATAATAGTTTTTAGCTTCCGCATTATTTGGCATTAAGTGACCATTAGATTAGCCATCACCTATTCACCCCCCCTCTAGGTGAACTTACAATTGGTATCAGAGCTTGGTACTCTGATTTGGGTCTTACAACCTAGAGTTAAAGATCCTCATTTTTAGGCTAATATCAATATTTTGTACACACACCATGGACTTCATGTCACCACCCACCTTTGACATTCTTAACATCCAAATTTGGAAGGTTAAGATGTCTTTGTACCTCAAGGCCCTAGGAATTCATGTTTATCTTGCTACCATTAATGATTCATATATTAATAATAGCAAGTACATTGAGGCTAATGCAAAAGCCCTTCATGCTTTAAAGTCTACCCTAAATGATGAATATTTATCTAGGGTATCTAACATTGATTCGGCTTTTGTAGCATGGAACATCATCACCTCCCTTGGCGAAAAGGATCTATATTATGCCGGGAGCGATTCGGACGTTGGAAGCAACACCTCCAACTTGTGCTATATGGTCCAAGGGGATGACCCCCTTGAGGTAACTACCGAATCCAAGGTAGATGAAGATAATAACATGTCATATGATGAGCTTAGCACTTTTTGTCAACTATTGCTTGAGAAATATGACATGATTAAGAAAGATAATAAAAATTTGAAAAAGAATATTGCTTGCATGCATATAGAACAAGATTCATTTAGAAATAATATTGCATGTTTAGAAAAAGAAAATGAAATTTTGAAAAATGGGAATATTTTCTTAATGTCTAAATTGAATGATTTATGTGAAGGGAATATCTTTGAAAAATGAAATTGCTTTGGTGGAAAAATAAAAGGAAATTGTTTTTCAAGAAAATAATTCTTTAAAAAGAAAATATGTTGAAAAAGGAAAAGAATTTGTTTCTAAAAAGAATAAGAAAAATGATTCTATATCTCACCATGCTTTACATGCCACCACTAGTGAGATTAATGTTCTGAAAGATAAAATTAATAATTTGAGTTCAACTTTGAACTCTTGTGCATTCAACCATACTAGATTGGAGTCAATGTTTTCAAAGAAATAAACTCCACATGTTCATGCACATCATACCCATCATGCATATGCTTATGTTGCACACCATGATCATTCACACACACATAAGCATACTAAGGTGTACACATGTACACATTGTGGCCGCAAAGGCCATTTAGCAAAATTTTGTTATGATAGGTTAAATCATTTTAATTTTGCTAATAAAATTTTTTGGGTTCCTTACAAGACTAACCCCAAAGGACCCAAGAAAATATGGGTACCAAAATCCCCACCTTGTGTATTTGATGTAGGTCAGGGCTCTCACAAAACGTGAGAGATTTGGTGCCTTGATGGTGGGTGCACTTGAACTAAAAGGACACATATTTGGAGCACCGCTATCAAGGAGGTTTTGGTGGGAAAGACCACCATGCTTGGAGCTTTAGAGTTGGTAACAATCTCTAAACTCCTACTTTTTATGTACATGCTTTTTACATATATCATATTCATAGCATGTTCATGTTTTGTATTCTTATGTGCTTCATGTGGTAAAAACATGCTTAGATGTAGTTTTTATCAAAACTTGTATTATACATGTACAAATAGTTAGTTACATTTGATTCATATATATTTGCACTTCATGCTCATTTGTACCCACTATATGTACATGCATAGACTAGTTTTGATGATTCTCTCATTTATACATGCTTTGCCAATTTTTATGCTTTACTTCATGTATATGTATTATTAATTCAAATCTAATAAATATACATGTATGCCCGTGAGTCTCTTGCCTTCATGCAAACATCTTCAATAGACTCTTTTATGTTTGGGATATGTATGTGTATTGTTAGTTTTGGATAAATCATACATATACCATGAAGATTAGTGTTTTAATGAAAAGTAATTTTTCATGTTTTTGTTTTGTTAAAAATGTGACTTATAATCTTTTTGAGCTTAAATGACTATTTTCATAAAAATGCTATTTACATAATCTTTTAACACTCACATCTTCATTTATTAATTCATGACTTAGTTTCATGATCATTTTGAGCTTTATAGACCATGAGTGATTAAATCTTTATGTATTTAGTTATGCTTTATGAAGAACATATGATTTGATGTATTTGAAGGATCTTTAACTAGTTGTTCAAAAACTATTTTATACTAGTTATTTATTCTTCAAATAGTTTATAAGATACACATGATCCTATTTTTAATCATATGGACAATTTTTTTTTTTTGTTCTCAATATTTGATGCTTCATGATTTGAATATTAGTTTAAATGTTAATTTTTGTCAACACTAGGATTTATACTTGTACACATTATGGGCCACAAATAAATCTATATATGGTTGGGTTTGATTGCTTATTTGTGCCCATTAGGTATGCTAGTATAGCCTAGTTTTGATGATCCATACATTTTTAAACTTGTATTCCCTTTTTAGATTTGTGTTATGATCATGTGCTTTCATTTCATGTATATGTTTATTTTGCCAAACTTTAAGATATACATGTATACCTCTTGAGTCATTTGCCTTTCATGCAAATCTATATATATGGACTTAATTGTGTTTAGGGATATGTATGTATACTTCTTGTATTGTCAAAACATACATATACCTTGAAATATAATTTTTTTTAAAAAAATGAATGAAAAATTTGTGATGATTTTCATGTTTTAAAATTTATGATAATTGTCTCATTTAAAGGAATATTGAGCCTTATTGCCATTTTCATGATGCCATGTTCTACATAACACTAGTACACTCAATTCTTTTGAATATTTTCTCATCAGTATGGTTTCATGAGTTTTATATGGACTTTATGGATATTAGAGTGCTTTAGTGCCATGTGAGTTACACATATTTCATGAAAAACATTTTTATTCCTTAATTGAAGGATTCCGTACTAGTTTTTAAACATTTTCATTTAATTAGTTCGAATTCTTCATGTGGTAGATTATATGATGTATACACTTAAGCTTAATTTTTCAATTGGTATCATTGGATATTTTCGATTGGTATCAATATGAACTTCTTTTGTATATACTCATATTTTGTTTTCCCATATATGTATGTATCAATTTCTATTGGTATACTCTTTTCATACATATATATGATTTGTTATTTGTGCTTGAATTAAAATTGTTTTACATATTTAAAGCACAAAGTTTGTCTATGCTAAGCTTATGTCTAACATTTAATCTCTATTGCTAAGCTTATGCATTATGTTTTAAAAGTGGTATCAAATATTAAAAATTTATGTCTCTTTGATATCTCAAAATTTATTTTATTGTGAAAAATTCAAAATTTTGTTTTAAATAATTCAAATTTGTGATTTATATTGCCTATATGCAAGGAGAGCTTAACATCTCTTCTACATATAGATTCATGTTGAGTGTATCGTGTATTGAGGAGCTTGATATCTCTTCTTTATGTGATACACGTGTGTAGGGGGAGCTTCACATCTCCTCTTATGCATTACATAATATGTGTTATGTGAATTGGGGCTTATCATCCCTTCTTCATGTAATGCATATGTGTAGGGAAGTTAACTTAGCGTCTTCCTCTTCATGAATGTATATCGCATATAATCCTTATTGATTAATTTGGATTACCCCTTCATTGGTTCTTTGTTTCGAACAAAAAGGGGGAGAAAATTTATGTGTTGTTTTGGTTTTATGTTTATTTTAAACCCCTTTGTTGATGATTGACAAAAAGGGGGAGAAGTATTTGGGTTTATATGCATGTTTAAGAAAGATTTATGTTTATGCATATATGTTTTGTTTTGCAAATAGGAGAAAAAGATTTATTTTGTTTTATCTCCATTCATTTGCATACATGTTTGTGAGCTTTATTGCATATATTTATTATTTTGTGTTATGCATGAGTTAAGGGGGAGCTTCTTTGAAGCTTTACTTTAATCCATGCATATATAACTTCATGAGTTTTGTCATCATCAAAAAGGGGGAGATTGTTGGCCCAAAGGCCCATCACTCTAGTTTTGATGATGATCAACTCATGTAGTTATAGTACTAATGATCTTGTGCTTAATTAATGACAGATTTATGATCAAGATCTTAGTAGGTGTGGAGCTTCAACAAAGGATTTTAAGACAAGTTTTGGAGCTAGCACCAGTTGATTCACGAGCCTATGCATCAAGACCATATCAAGAGTTGAGCTCGTTGGATTGCATTTGGACCAAGTCAAGATGATGAGAAGATTTCAAGGGAAGACTTCAAGATCAAGACTTGTGTCTAGGTATAAGATTTAGTTTTTTAGAAGATTTTATTGTTTAGATAAAATGTAAAGGATAGAATAGTTGGTGGATTGCTCAAGTATATATCACACACACACACACTCTTGATTTAGTTGTCTTTTCATAAAAGAATTTTCAGTTTAGAAAAGACTTTCATTTTGGAAAAATATCATTTTGGTTTTGGTATTTCTTATGAACATGTTTTAACCAAAATCATATTTAGAGCTTAATGCCAAAAACATAGATATTTCATCTTAATTGTGTAGTGGATCATATCCATACACACTATGCTTTAATGAATTCAAAATATCTTGTTTTTGTATCATGAAGAAGTTTGGAAAACAAGTTTTGAAAAAATACTAGTTTTCAATTGAGCCAATATTTTCAACTTACAAAAATAGTCTAAATCTTTTATAACATGCCTTGATTTTGTGCAAGCATGTTTGTTTATCAAAGTATATTGGTAAAACTATTTTTGTAGATTTTTATGTATTTTATGGGATTTTTATGTGAGCCAAAAGATCAAGTTTTAATCCCAGATTTTCTGTTCCAGGCTTCTGCCAAGTCGACTTGTCGACCTACCAAGTCGACTAGGGCTGAAGTCGGTCGACCGGCTCGGTCGACCGACGTGCACGACGTGCACGCCTTGACCTGGCAGATGGCCGGTCGACCCACCCAGTCGACCGGAACTGAGAGTAGTGCTCTCTGTTCTTTTCGGTCGACCGGGCGGTCGACCGGAGGCTCCAACGGTAGGATTTTTGACCGTTGGCGGTCGACCGGACGGTCGACCAACAGGCCTGACAGAACCCCAACGGCTAGTTTTTCTTAGCCTATAAATTTGGGGGTTTGGGCATTATTTTTCTCTAAGATTTTAGGAGAGCTTTGGGCCAGTTTTTCTTATCTGTTTAAAAGAGTTTTCTCCACATATTTGAGAGCAAATATTTCCTATCTAAAGGGAAGATTTTATCAAGAGTGTTTAAAGTGATTCTTTGAGTTTTCCTCCACCTTTCTCATCCTTGTTTTTCTCACACCAACACTTGAGCATCCATTGATTATTCATTCTATAGGAGTGTTGTAGTGAGAGTGCTTTTAGGTGATCAAAGTGTTGTGATCACCAAAGATCTTTTCTTTGTACTTTGAGGAGACGGGCAAGTGTGCTCGTTGGTTTAGAGTTCGGTTGTGAACTCTTGGTTTGAGGTGCGGCCTCGGCAAGCTTGTGGGGCTTGCGTGTGTACGGGACTAGGGAGTCCGAGGGCTTGTAGGTGTTGCGGCACCGGGGAGAGATCCATTGGGATCTTACATAGTGGAAATCCTTCGTGTGTCGAAGGCGGGGATGTAGAGCAAGTGTGCTCGAACCTCGAAACAAACCCTTTGTGTTTGCGATTGCTCACTCTCTCTCTCTTTGTCTCTTTTATATATTGCATGCTATTACTTGTCTTTATTTTTACATGCTAGATATTCATTGTGCTTAATTGATATACTTGCTTGGGATTGTTTGCTAACACTTGTATTCAACCAAGAGAGCCAACGCGGCACCTCAACCCATATCCAGGGGAATCTAGAGGAGTTAGTCCAGAGCCCTTCACGGGGAATTCGGCTACACTCTTGAGTTATACATAGTGATTAGTGTAAAAGTTTTATTTGGTCATAATAGTTTTTAGCTTCCGCATTATTTGGCATTAAGTGACCATTAGATTAGCCATCACCTATTCACCCCCCCTCTAGGTGAACTTACAGCTCTTGATTTGGGTCTAACAACCTTGAGTTAAAGATCCTCTTTTTAGCTAATCACAATATTTGTTTACACAGACATGGATTTCATGACACCTCCCATGTTTGATATTATTAACTTCCAAATTTGGAAAGTTAAGATGTCAATGTACCTCAAAACCCTAAGTATTCATGTTTATTTTGCCACTATTAAATATACATATTGTTTAAATGGTAAAAATCTTGAGGCTAATGCAAAAGCCCTTCATGCTTTAAGATCTACCCTAAATGATGAATATTTATTTAGGATTGCTAACTTTGATTTGACTTTTATAGTATGGAACACTCTTATCTCCCTTGGTGAACAAAAGCAATACTATATGGGAGTGACTCAGATGATGGAAGTGATGCTTCTAACCTATGCTACATGGTCCAAGGGGATGACCCCCTTGAGGTAAATTCTAATTCTGAGGTTGAAGAAGATATTGACATACCTTATGATGAGCTTGCATCTTTTTGTCAAAAACTTCTTAGAAAATATGATTTATTAAAATTTGAAAATAATAAGTTGAAAAAGGAAAACACTTCTTTATTAAAAGAAAATAAACTTTGAAAAAGGAAATAATTGAAAATAATATTTCCTTGTCTTCTAAATTAAATGATATTTGTGAAGGAAATAATTCTTTGAAAAATAAGATTATTTTGGTGGAAAAAGAAAAAGAAATTATTTTAGAAGAAAAATAACTCTTTGAAAAGAAAATTTGTTACAAAAGAAAAAGAAAACATTTCTAAAAAAAGATTGTTGATTCTCATAATGATCCTTGCCATGTTTTTCATGCTACTATTGATAAAAAAGAGATTCATGTCTTGAAAACTAGAATTGATTGTTTGAGCTCAACTTTGAGCAACTGTGCATTTAACCATTCTAAATTGGAAGCCTTATTTTAAAAGAAACAAGCTCCACATGTTCATGCACATAACCCATGGCATACATATGCACACTATGCTCACGTTCACATAACTCATATGCATGCTAGAGTGTACAAATGTACACATTGCGGCCGCAAAGGCCATTTAGCAAAATTTTGTTTTGATAAGATAAATCATATAAATTTTACAAATAAAAATATTTGGGTTCCTTATGATACTAACCCCCGTGGACCCAAAAGGAAATGGGCACCAAAATTCCCACCTCTTGTGTTTGATATAGTTGTAGGCTCTCACATGATGTGAGAGGTATGGTGCCTTGATGGTGGATGCGTTTGAGCTTGATGAACACTACATTGGATGCATTACCTTCAAGGATGTTCGGTGGAAGGACCATCATGATTTGAAGACTTAGAGAATAGTTCATATGGTTTGGTAACTATCTCTAACTCCTATTTTAGTTTACATGCTTTTACATTTGATAATTTTTAGCATATTTTAATTTTATGTTAAATAATCATGTTTTATACTTCATTAGGTGATTACTTGTTTAGATGTAGTTTTTGTTAAAACTTGTGTTTATACTTGTGCATGTAGTGAGCTACACTTGATTATTATATGTTTGTACTTCAATACTCATTTGTATTCATTACATGTACATGTACAACCTAGTTTTGATGATTCTTTCATTTATACATGTTTTCCCTATTTTTGTGCATGTTTTGCTTCATGTATATGTTATTTTTGCCTAAAACTAATAAATATACATGTATACCCTTGAGTCACTTGCCTCATTCAAATTCTATTATGAACTCATTTGTGTTTAGGATATCTATGTATATTTTTAGTTTTGATAGAACATACATATACCTTGAAGTTTGTTTTATTTTAATGAAAAATAAATTTTTATCATTTTCACATGTTTGATGTTTTGAGCCTCATTGACTATTTTCATGAATATGTCATTCACTTGATTCTTGTACACTCACATTTCATTTGTTTACTCATAACCTTGTTTTCATGATCATTTATGAGCTTTATAGATTTCGAGTGTCAACTCTTGTGTATTTGGTATGTTTCATAAGATATATATGATTTGATTTCATAGTTGAAGGATCTTCAACTAGTATTTCAAAAATTACTTTAAACTAGTTATTTATTCTTCATTTGATAGTGTTTTCAATTTACAATTATTTTTAAATCCTATTTTTGAAAACTTCTACCCTTTTAAAGGGTGGTTGGTTGGGAGATCATGTCTTGTATATACTAAATTGAAAATCTATTTAAACATATGCATGAATAGGGTGGTAGCTATAAGATATGAGTTGACTGTGCTTGTTTTTACAATGTCTTTATATGTTTAAAGCACAAATTATGTTTATACTAAGCTTGACTTAATTTTAAATATCAATTGGTTTCTCAAGAAGAGTCTACCTCTTTGGATCAAGGTTTAGACCAAGTCAAGAAGGAGAAGAAGATTTTCAGGACAAGATTTGTATCATCTTTGTAACTGTTAAGATTTGTATTATAGATAAAATATAAAGGATAGATTAGTTGTGGATTGCTCAAGCTCATATACACACACACACACAATTTATATGAGTTTTCATAAAAGAGTTTCAGTTTTAGAAAATACCATTTTGGTTAGTGCTTATTGTCAAAAACATAGATATTTCAACTTATATGTGTATTGGATCATATTCATACACACTAAGCTTCAAAAGTGTTTAAAATATCTTGTTTTTGTATTGGAAAAGTTTTGGAAAAATTGTTTTTCAATTTGAAGATTGATTTTGAAAAATACAGATTTTTGTTTAAGGTAAAATTTCTATATTACAAAAATGATTCAAAAAGTTTGTAATATGTGTTGAGTTTTAATCACACATATTTGTACTTTAAAGTATTTCAATGAACTTATTTTTGTAGATTTTATGTGATTTTATGAAATTTTATTGAAGTTAAAAAGACCAAGTTTTAATTTCTAAAAATGTCTGACTTGGCCTTCTGGCGGTTGACCGACTGGTCGACGAGTCAGAAGTCGGTCGATCGGGCGGTCGACTGATGTTCACGAAACGTGCACGGCCAATTGGCTTGAGGGCCGGTCGACCGGGCGGTCGACCGTCCAGAGAGATTTGCTCTCTGGATCTGGCCCCGGTCGACCGGGCGGTCAACCGGCAAGAGAGCTGTGCTCTCTGGATCTGGCCTCGTTCGACTGGGTGGTCGACCAGTAGGTCTAAGCCCTGGCACGGTCGATCGGGTACAGTTAGAAATTTGATCGTTGGCCGGTCGACCGGCTGGTTGACCGACAGTAGTATCTGCTGCTGAGTTGGCCTCCAACAGCTAGTTTTTGGAGCCTATTTATATGGAGCTGTTTTGGGCTGTTTAACACAAGATTTGAAGAGGATTTTTGAGCTAGTTTTTCCTACCTATCTTTGAGGTTTTCTCCACTTGTTTTAGAGCAAATATTTTCATATCAAAAGGAGAGTTTTCAAGAGTGTTTTCTAAAGTGAATTCTTGAGCTTTCACCATATCTCTATCCTAGTTTTTCTCACACATACTTGAGCTTTCCATTGCTAAATTCATCCTATAGGAGCTTTGTTGTGAGAGTTGTTTTAGTGATCAAGAGAAGTGATCACAAGTTTACATCCTTGTATTGTGTGTTGTAGAGGTTGTGGCCTCGGTGAAGAAGTATTTTGTGGTGATCAAGTGAAGTAATCACCAAATGTTCTGACGTGTGGTTGAAGGAGTTGTAAGAGGTGCGGCCTCGGCAAGCTAGTGTGCTTGCGTGTGCTGTTCTTGCGGGAACAAGGAGAGGGACTATTGAGTCCAAGAGTTCTAGTGTGAACTCGTTATAGGTGCTGCAGCACTAAGTGATCCAGTGGGATCGATTCTAGTGGAAATTCTTCATAGTGTTGAAGGCGGGGACGTAGCAAGGGTGCTCGAACCTCGAAACAATTCTCCCGTGTTTGCGATTGCTCTCTCTATCTCTCACTTGTTTATATATCTTTCATGCTTACATTGCTTATCTCTTTATATGCTTGATATAACTTGTGCTTAATTGTTATATGATTGGGATTGTTTGTTCACACTTGTATTCAACCAAGAGAGTCATAGTGGTACCTCAACTCTTAATCTAGAGGAATCTTGAGGAGATAGTCTAGAGCCCTTCATCGGGAATTCGACTACACTCTTTGGTTATACTTGGTGTGTATTGCATAATAGTTTTTAGTTTGCTTATATAGTTTTTAATTTCGCATTTATTTTGCATTAGATTAGCTAGTCACCTATTCACCCCCCTCTAGGTGACCTACAAAAATAAAATTAAAAAAACTAAAAGTAAAATATAATTATCTTATGCTGATTAGTATTATCAAATAATTATTTTTAGCATTATTTAGATATATACCCACCAAATCTTTTGTATTTAAAAATTTACCCCCAAATATTTGATATTACAAATCTAATAGAACTTAATAACTTACCCCTCCAGCTAGATTTTAAATAAAATAAAAGTGTTTTGCATGTTATATCCTTCACCTTTCTTCTTCATCGTTCTTATATGAGCTAAACCCAAATTACAAAACTAATATTTGTCCCTTGTTTTATTCATTCTCCTCCTCCTCCCCCTTTCTCTCTTATAGTCTTTAAACTTAAAATTCCTTAAATTTTTTTCTCATATTGGAAATGATTTAATGTAAGTTTTTTATGATAAATGAAAGAAATAGAAATGTACTTGCTTTGAGAGAGAGAAGCAGAGAATGACAAGAAACAAATAAGAAAAGAGATCAATTTAAAGGTTTAAATTAGAATATAGTGTTTAATTATTTAAGTAAGTACAATTTAGTCATTTTTAAAAAAATTAGTGAAGTTAATATAATAAAATTAGAATATTCTCGTTTTAATTCTAAAAAAAGAGTAAACTTTTAATATCTAGAAGACTTGAAGAGTAAATATATAATATTAATAATTGGTTGTAAATTTCTAAATATCAAAGATTTATAGGGAATATATCTACAAAACCATATTTTTTTAATATATAAGATATACATTGTTAACAAAATTTGATTTATCTATACCACTAGGTAGTAAGATAATGTTTCAATAATACTTATATGAGTTTAAGCATGAGATTATATATATATATATATATATATATATATATATATATATATGTATGTATGTATGTATGTATGTATGTATGTATGTATGTATGTAGAGAGAGAGAGATAAACTTGTGTAGTTCCGGAAGGATTTGAGCCAGAATCCTTCCCACTCAAATATCAACTCCGACATTCAGATACAAGATCCACTCCGTTAAAGTTGATCTATATTATTTAAAGTAACTAAAAATAAAAAATCAAGTGTTTTGAATACTTTTTGCCCATCCATCAAGCGACACAAAATGAATGGCCAGAAGTAGTGAGTTGGTTAGATCTATGTCTTTAGACATGCAAATTCTTGATCTGATAATTTGATCATGATCTAAACATTTGAAAAACCCCATATACCAATTTTTGTTACGTTTCAAATGTTTTACACCATCAAACTAATCAATTCACTATTTAGGCCGCCTATTTTTTCTCTACTTGATGCATAGGCAAAAAGTATTTAAAATACTTATTTTTTAGTTTATGAATACTTAAAAAAATATAAATCAATGGAATGGATCTTGTATTTGGATGATGTATGGCTGTATTTGAGTGGGAAGGATTCGAGCTTGAAATCCTTTCGAAACTACAAAAGTACGTGTGTGTGTCTGTGTGTGTGTGTATTGGTCATTTTTCAGTCTCACGGAACTTGTCCGCGACAGAGGGGCACTTTGAAAAATTAACAACTATTTACCAAATCAGATTCACATCTACGGGTGGGAGGCAGTTACAACCACAAAGATCATACGGGTATAACTACCTGAGATACTAGCAATCTCGATATCATCCCTCAAATTTATAAATACCTCTTCTCCTCCAACGAGAAGGGAAAGGAAAATAATCAAACTCCTAATCATTTATAATACCACCACTGTAATCTTTCTTTGAAAGACTCGTGCATCCTCTCTTCTCCCAGTGTTTTTCCCATTCTCGGATTTTTTTCACGTAAAAATCTATCTTTGCAATTGTGATTTTCACTCCTTGTTTTCACTTTTCCTTCCTTTTTTGTTTGTTGGGCTGAGGTTCTATTTTTGGGATTTTTGCCACCAGAAATTGGGGCTTTCGTTGAAATCTCTGAGTAAACACTCAAAACTTTCTTCTCTCTTGGTAAATTTCTCTAGACAAAATGGCTCCAAAGAAGCAATCTACCACTTACAATGGTGTTGCTTCCCGCACTAAACTTGTTTCCATCGCCAATGATGTCGCTACTGAATGCCAGTTGGATGCCAAGAACTTCGCGTCCTCCGCTCAGTATGGGGAAACCAACGACGCTCATCCAACTCCACTCCCTGAAGAGCAGCTTCTCCAGATGATCACTAAAATGAGAACACATATGGAAGAGTAACAGATTCAGATGAATCTCGAGTGAGAGCAGACGGCTCTCGATCGCGAGAATGCCAGGAGGGATCGTGAGAAAGCAGCTCTTAATCGAGAAATGCCTTTCGAGCACGAGAAGCATTAGAACGATCCAACGAACAACTCTGTGCCCAGATTATGACACTTCGGGACTCTTAAAAGCATCAAAGATCAGTATCTCCTCAGCTAGGTAAGGATTCTGATGGTGAAATCAGTCGGCGTAGCACTCCCTAAAAGAAAGCTCGGGAGATACTCAGCCTATAGAGTATAGAAGAGCTCGTCTCCGATAAATCGAAGAAGCTAAACAAAATCGCTTCGTAGAGCCCAAGGTCACAACAACAAGGGCATCCAACTCCCCCCTCTCGAAAGATATTCTGACTTGTGAATTTCTCACGAAATTCGTAACTCTGACTATCGATCTCTACACTAGAGTGAGTATCCCGATGCAACCTCTCCGACACTATCAAGAGGTGATGGCGCTTCACTCACCTAATGATCATCTCATGTGCTATGTCTTCCTGACCAGTTTGAAGGGTATAGCCTCTGATTGGTTCTACTTGCTTTCTCTATACACCCTCCGTAATTTTAAAGAGGTATCTGAGGTATTCTTCACACAATATGCCTCCCGTAAGGAAATCAAGAAGAACAACAACCACCTGCTGACTGTCAGGATGAGACCAGCTGACAGCCTCAAGGGCTATATGAACCATTTTTAGAACCAGCTTACCAGAGTTCACACCTGCAGTGATAATGTTGCCACCCTAGTCTTCATCAACGAGCTGCAGACTAGCCATCCCCGGCACAAACATCTGCTGAAATACAACATATGCAAATGAAAGAAGTCTGTACACGAGCCCAGCAGTACATCTAGCTCGAAGAAGTAATAAAAGGCTTCTTAGACCCATGCACCCTCCAAACATAACAACGAAGGCAAGAAATCATTCGACTTCGACAAACAGACGTGCGCCTCCGAACTCATCTTATAACATGTTTCATGCCTACGGAGCAGAAGACTTCTTCACTCCACTAAAACTCCCCATCGAAGAAGTGTTCCAGGCCATCAAAGACGAACCATGGGTGAAGCGACTGTCACCAATTCAAAGTGATCCTTCTGGCCCAGAGCAAAGGAGTACAACTTCTTTCATTATGTCATGGGCTACATGACCGACCAATGTCGCTCGCTCCAAAGGTACCTGGAGAGTCTCATCTGCCAAGGCTATCTCAAAGATTTCATCCTGAACCCTGGAGCCATCTCGGAGTCAGGACAACTGACAACTCCACAAGTCAGTAGATTACAAACTAGTCCAAACCACCATGCTCCCATTATAAGGCGATCGATTAAGATCAGTTCTTATTCAAGGGAGTGCCTCATGCCACCTTTATTTCATTTTATTCTTTATTATTTCAAGTAAATTCTGGGTTTCCTTCTTCAAACTCATGTTTATTTTTTATTATTTCATTTTATTCTTTATTATTTAAATGCTTATACTTTGACACTAAGTGTGTATGATCGGTCACTGATATTGCTTATTTATTATCACATTCTCATTTTATTTAATAATAAACTCTGTTTTTTAATCTTGTTTTCGTCTAAATGATGTGTAAACCTTTACTAGTAGAGAAAAAAAGAAACAAGTGATTGGTCGCTAATGTTGCATATTTAATATCATATGTCCATACTTATTATAGAATAAAAGCCTGCATTGTCCTAATTAATTGTTTGATTTATTTGCAGGCCCAATCTTTAAGGAGATGAAGAGAAATGAGCCCAAAGCCCACTAAAATTCTGAATTAAATCAGAATTAATTCGCACTCAGTAAATCAGGGCAAAATCAAGAGGTTGAAAACCGGTTGAGAAGAATCCTCTCAGAATCGATCGGTTAAAGCCAAGAATCGAAGGCCATTTCGTCAAAATATCGGAGCCAAACTGCAAATCCAACCCCAGATAAAGACAGAACGAGACGCCGGGGAGACCCACCAACAGGGTGTGGCCACCTGGCCACACCCTGGCCGTAGAAACGCGGCCCAAGCCGCGTTTCCGCGGCAAAGTTGGGGAGTTAGGGGGAGCGTTTGCTCCCCCGATCTCCCTGGGATCTCCCTCGTGTGGGTTATGCCTATAAAAGGGCAGTCTTTGTGCTGAAAATGGGACGATGATGCAGAGATAGGACTTAGCCAAGTTTTTCATTTCTTAGTTTAGGTTTTTCTTTTCTTTTCATGTAAATTGTATGTAGGCTTAAGTTAGATGATGATTCATGTAAGTAAGAGAGAGAGGCTGATGTTGAGAGTGACACCGATGTACCCACCTCTTTTCTTCCATTGTTTCAGTAAGTAATAAAGGTAAATGCTTTTTTTGATGTTCTGCTTTACTTTACTTTTCTTTTGCTTTCTTCTTCCTCCTTCTACTTTACCTCGTTTGTTTTTGTTGAGTTTACAAGTGAATTCCAAAGCACAAGTATAACGATGTTATGTGAGTGCCAACGATAGATCATGAAGACGTTCTCCTCCTCAAGACGTATCACTTCATGCTTGTGCGAGACTTGATGATATAATGCGAACGGGGACTGAGCTCGGGCTTATGATCTATGCGTTGAACGCCTCCTAAACAAAGGTAGAACATGCAAAAGTCTTCAGGTAAGTCATCAATCAATCTAGGTAAGTTTTTCTTCCTCTTCTTTCTTCTCTTTCATTTCTGTAAATTAAATCACCAACACCACTCCTTTTCACTTCCTTGTAAATAATCATTTGTACATAGTCGCTTTCGCCGTTTTCTGATTTTTTTCCACCTTCTTCATCTCTCATTTTCTTCTAACTTTAACATAATTCTTTTCCATTTTCTTAACTTAAAAACAGAGAAGAACTCTCGTTTGATTTTCACAAAGATTTCAAAGAACGTAAACGCTTCCATCGCAAAACCCTCCTTGTGGATCACGACCCGCATAGCCACTTGCTATCGCGGAAGAATTGAGCACTTGCACATTTTTATTATAAGTTCTAAAATTCCGTATTTTTTTGTGCAGGTTTTGCCTCAACCAAATTTTGGCGCCGTTGCCGGGGAGGGTAACGTTTCTATTGAAATCTGAATTTTTATTGAAAATTTTTAGAACTAAAACGAATTTTCTTCTCTGTTGCAGGTTAAAGGGCAAGCAAAGCAGGAAATTAAAGTTGCAGTAACATATAAGTGGCCTTGGGCCTCTGCTCTAGAAAGCAGAGACCAAGTGCCCTCTGCTTTGCCGCGGATCCGCGGCCAAAGCCGCGAAAACGCGGCAAAAAGGAGTGGACTACTAACTGTCTTTTTGCAGGGCTGCTTGCTTTGTAAATTGTAGTTTTCTGTAACTTTACTTTTTCTTATATGCCATCACATAAGCCTGCTAATAATCAACAGTAAAACATTTGTTGAAAAGATAAAAAAATTGATTAGACGTTTGCATTTTAGGCCCGTGTCTTTTCAATTCATTTATTTTTACTGTTGAAGAGTGCTGGAGCAAGGTACGTATGCATTGCATTTAGCATAGGACTCACTTCTTGGTTGATTTATATCGCTTTGAGTGAATCTTATTTATCTTGTACACTTGCACAAATTGATTTTAAGGGCACCACCCATTAACAAGATAAGGTGGGGATTTAATCACCCTTCTTTAGCCCAAAAATCAGATTCCAAGCACTCACTAACCCAAGCCTAACTTAAAATGAGTAGACGTTGGCCCCAGGGACATCTCGGACTCAATTAGGAGATTATCCTAAGGGGGAAAGGTGTTGGAATTTGACTCTTGTCAAATCAGTGTCTAGGAAAGGGATTAAGGGCCGAAAGTCCGAAGGTTGGTGGTTATTTAATTAAGGAACGTCTTTGACGGAAAACCTCCCACCAACCTTGCCCTGACCTGGCTGATTAGCTTGTGGTCAAAGTCTGCATTGGACCTCCCGTGGACAGTCTAACCAGTTAGGAGTCGTCTAGGTCATAGGTCTATCCTAACTTAGGTTAGAATTTTTTCTTTTTTCTTTGTTTGTTTATTTGTTTGTTTTTCTTTCTTTTTGTTTGTATTTCATTGTGTGATATGGCCTATAATAACAATTTTTTCAACTTCAATAATAATCCATATTACACATCAAACTCTTTTTCGGATATTACCAACCCGACATATCATGACTTTAACCAACCTAGTGTGCCGGATTGGTCTTATCCGAATCAATATAACCCATGTCCCCCATCATATGACTACAATTTTCATAACGATTTCAACTCTTCACAGAGTCAGTGGGGATTCACCTACCCCGAGCATAATTTTCAACCAACTTGTCCCCCTTATCCACCTAGTCCACAATATCCCCAAGAGTCATACTCAGTTCCACCAGTCCAAAATAGAAAACCATCAATTTTGGAAAGGAGGATGCGTGAGTCCAAACAACAATCACAAAATATGATGGACTCACAATTTCACTACCACTTCCAAGACAACACTTCATCTTTTAATCAAAACAATGAATCCATCAATTATGAAATTATGCTTGAAGCCATGACTCATGCTCAAAATGCTAGAAATCGTGACATAGATATGATGGTCGAATCTCTACGTTCTCACCGTTTGACCAGTTCTGATGTCACTAGCCATTCTGTTAGAGCCGAAGAGTCATGTAGTTTTGGAAGTCACGATTCCATTTCAGAACAACCATTTGAACTTGCCCAAACTCCAAATGAAATTGATAGTTTGGCAAGTTATCTCTTGCCTAAAATAGAACTTGAAAATGAATATGATCATGAACTAGAACTTAGTGATTCAATTTTACTTCCTGATTCAATAATGACTCTGGTATCTACACCTGATTTCAATCTTTTTCCCGAGTCAACATTGGATCCTGTGCCAATTCATCATGAAATTGAATCACCCATCTTTGATGATCATATTGAACTTGACCAATTTTATAATCTTGAAAATCCCATTGATAAATTGGCAAGTTCTCATTTTTTTGATATTGAACTCAATGAGATATGTGACCTAGATTCCCAAATCTGTGATCCAGTTCAACTTTCTGAATCAATATTGACTCCTGTTTTATTACCAAACTTGAGTAATATTTTCGAGTCAGTTTTGATTCCCCCACCTATCATTCATGATCTTGAATCACTAACATTAAGTCACATTCCATTGTTGGAAAATAATTGTGGACTTGAGTTTCAATTTCTTGACTTGGACCCAATTCATGAACTTATTTCGACTCCTGAACCTTTACTTGACTTAAGTCACCTTCCTGAGTCGGTATTAGTTCCTGTCCTTCCTGAGTCCAAGTCAATCATTCTATCTTTTCACACTCCATTCTGGGACGAGGTGGTTGACAAATTTGACTCTGAAATCAGTTATGGAATTTGAAAATTAGATGAGGTCAAATACTTAATAAAAATCCTTTATAGACACATCTTTTTAGTGGGTTATGTTAGAGTAATTTCTGGTGGGTTCCTCCGAATCCCACGAAAAGTTGATTGGGCCGCATTTCGTGGACCAATCAGACCACCACCGGAACCACCACCTTAAGGTAACACTTTCCTTCCCTTTCTTCTTTTTCATACATCTATGCATTAATTCATACATTGAGGACAATGCATGAGATAGGTGTGGGGGAGGGTCTAACATAACTTAGGTTTTCTTTTTATTAAAAACTTTTTGAAAATAGAAATAATATTTTGACATATTTTTTGTAAGAAATTAAGTTAATTTTAAGGAATAGGAAAATCTAAATTAGGATTTCTTATACTTGGTCAAAATAAGATTATTTGTTTGATTTTTAGGGTTAGGAAGAAAATTTGTCAAAGTAATTTAGTCTCGATCTTTACCTTAAGGAAATATGCACACTTCATACACTTACACACTTTGGGTTCAAAAACAAAGATTCTTATGCCTTATATGCCTTATAAAAAAAAAAAAGATAAACAAATCTAATTATTGATTAGCTAGGTGCTTTGGCCTAAGCAAGCCTTAGTATTTATGCGAAAGATGATTAGATAAGTTTGAAAAAAAAAGAAAAAAAAAGATAAACAAATCTAATTATTGATTAGCTAGGTGCTTTGGCCTAAGTAAGCCTTAGTATTTATGCGAAAGATGATTAGATAAGTTTGAAAAGAAAAATATATACAAAAATCCTCTGATTAAGCTGGGTATTTGTGCCTAATAAAGCATAAGTATTCACGCCTAAAAGAGGTTCATATAATAAAATCCTTAGTTTTGTGGTCTTGTTTGCTCGAGTCCTTAAGTCCTAGGGGTGTCTTCTCACCTGGTGCCCTAAGACCGTCTGGTTTGGGAGTCATCAATTAAAGGCTCGTTACATGGGCAGATTAGAAAGCCTCAACTAAGGAATAATACCACCAAAATATATATATATATATATATATATATATATATATATATATATATATATATATATATATATATATATATATATATATATATATATAAATAAGGCATAAGAGTTAGAGTTAATGAACCCTTAGTCAAAATTTTCACAGTCACAAGTGCATATGACTTAGGGTAAAGTAATAGACTAGATGAGAAGTACAATTTGACTCCTTACTTTAATTGATAACAAATTTTTGAATAGAGACTAAGTTTAGGAATGAAAAATTCAGTTTTCCTATAACTTATAGATTGCTTAGATCTTACAATTATATTTCAAATATTTTTCTCTTTCAAAATGCTTTTCGAAAATACTAACTCTTTGTTTCTCTTTCTTTATGGATTTTGTGGGTGCAATCCGCTGAAAATCCTCACGAGACAAAACTCGTCCTCTAGGGGAAACCTAGAGGTTTAACGGCTTGTTGCACATGCTCAGTGCAATCGCGCGACCTGCGAAAGTGGTCTAATAATCCTTAGTATAGTTTAGTTGTTTTGCTCGAGGACGAGCAAAAGATAGGTATGGGGGTGTGATTGGTCGCTAATGTTACATATTTAATATCATATGTCCATACTTATTATAGAATAAAAGCCTGCATTTTCCTAATTAATTGTTTGATTTATTTGCAGGCCCAATCTTTAAGGAGATGAAGAGAAATGAGCCCAAAGCCCACCAAAATTCTGAATTAAATCAGAATTAATTCACACTCAGTAAATCAGGGCAAAATCAAGAGGTTGAAAACCGGTTGAGAAGAATCCTCTCAGAATCGATCGGTTAAAGCCAAGAATCGAAGGCCATTTCGTCAAAATCTCGGAGCCAAACTGTAAATCCAACCCCAGATAAAGACAGAACGAGACGCCGGGGAGACCCACCAACAGGGTGTGGCCACCTGGCCACACCCTGGCCGCGAAAACGCGGCCCAAGCCGCGTTTCCGCGGCAAAGTTGGGGAGTTAGGGGGAGCGTTTGCTCCCCCGATCTCCCCGGGATCTCCCTCGTGTGGGTTATGCCTATAAAAGGGCAGTCTTTGTACTGAAAATGGGACGATGATGCAGAGATAGGACTTAGCCATGTTTTTCATTTCTTAGTTTAGGTTTTTCTTTTTTTTCATGTAAATTGTATGTAGGCTTAAGTTAGATGATGATTCATGTAAGTAAGAGAGAGAGGCTGATGTTGAGAGTGACACCGATGTACCCTCCTCCTTTCTTCCATTATTTCAGTAAGTAATAAAGGTAAATGCTTTGTTTTTATGTTCTGCTTTACTTTACTTTTCTTTTGCTTTCTTCTTCCTCCTTCTGCTTTACCTCGTTTGTTTTTGTTGAGTTTACAAGTGAATTCCAAAGCACAAGTATAACGATATTATGTGAGTGCCAACGATAGTTCATGAAGACGTTCTCCTCCTCAAGACGTATCACTTCATGCTTGTGCGAGACTTGATGATATAATGCGAACGGGGACTGAGCTCGGGCTTATGATCTATGCGTTGAACGCTTCCTAAACAAAGGTAGAACATGCAAAGGTCTTCAGGTAAGTCATCAATCAATCTAGGTAAGTTTTTCTTCCTCTTCTTTCTTCTCTCTCATTTCTGTAAATTAAATCACCAACACCACTCCTTTTCACTTCCTTGTAAATAATCATTTGTACATAGTCGCTTTCGCCGTTTTCTGATTTTTTCCACCTTCTTCATCTCTCATTTTCTTCTAACTTTAACATAATTCTTTTCCATTTTCTTAACTTAAAAACAGAGAAGAACTCTCATTTGATTTTCACAAAGATTTCAATAAAGAACGTAAACGCTTCCATCGCAAAACCCTCCTTGTGGATCGACCCGCATAGCCACTTGCTATCGCGGAAGAATTGAGCACTTGCACATTTTTATTATAAGTTCTGAAATTCCGTATTTTTTTGTGCAGGTTTTGCCTCAACCAACAAGCCTAAAAGTCCACTTAAATTCTAATTTAATTGAGTTTAAATCAAAATCAAGGATTAGGACAGATATTCAGAAGATTTAGGGGATAAGCGCAGATCTGAGCATATCAGAGAAGATAACACCAAATGAAAATCAGTTAAATTCAGATTTCTATAGATCTATTTAGTTAACTTGAAGACTAACATGATATCGCCAAATCTAGAGAACAAACTGAAAAACAAAGTAAAGAAAAAGAGATATCCAAACGAGAGAAGCGGATCTGGCCAATTGGCCAGATCCAGGCACGCATACGCGACAAAAGCCGCATTTGCATTGCTTTGTTAGAGTTGTTGGGGGAGCGTTTGCTCCCCTATCTTCGTACTCCCTTTCCTCTTCCATTTATCTCTATAAGTACTGTAAATTCTGAAGAAGAACGGGCACCACTCTAGCAGAGAGTTAGAATAGACTTTTTCGTTTTAGGTTTAACTTAGGTTTTTATTTTTCTTTCTTAGGTAATTTTCTGATTTCTTTATAGCTTAGGTTAGAGAAGAGATTCATGAGAGAAGGAGAGGATGATTTGTATTGAAAGTGACACCGATGTAATGCTTATTCTTTTCTTTCATCATTTTTCGATTTAATCAAAAGCTTATTTTTCTTCTTTTTTTTCTCAGTAAATCCTAAAGCCTCGAATCTGTCTCGCCTTTGCAAGCACCACTGATGGCTTATGGTGATGGATATCTACTTCAAATTGTGTAATAATTTAGTATTCCTTTTTGCTTACACTTTTATTTTGTTAGACTGATTTGGATTAAGAAAGATCCTATATGTCATGCTGTGATCGCCTTTCAGTCAAGGTAAGTCGCTGCAACAGATTCAAGGTAAAGGAAGCACCTAGAGGTAAGTGAACTTTTATTTTCTTATTTTTATTTCTTTATTTCTTAGTTTATGAAACACATTTTAAAGCAACACTTCTTCTTTCTTTTAACTTAGTTTTTCTCTTCTTTTTGAAAACACCAACACCTCTATCTTCTTCTTCTCCTCCTCTTCTAATTTAATACTTTTCTTTTCTTTTATAAAAACTAAGAGGAAAATATTTTAACCGGTATTAGAAACTTAAAAAGACTTACTAAATACTTCTATCACAGTCCTTCTTTGCGGATCACGACCCGCATAGTTACTTGCTATAGCGGTAGTATTGAGCAACCTAGTACTCTCAATTCTCAATTCTAAACTTTTATTTTCTGTGTGATTCAGCCTAAATCAAATTTTGGCGTCGTTGCAGGGGAAGGACGGTAAGTAATCTTTTTAATTTACTTAACGGTTTAACTATTTTCTTCTCTGTTTTTGTGTACATGTACTAATTTCAGGAAATAAGCTGCTGCAGAATACATATAAGAAGCTCTGGGACTTTGCTCTTGAAAGAAGAGCCTAGAAGCTCTCTGCTTTGTGTCTCAATTGTGGCCAAAGCCGCGTTTGCGTGACAAACAGAGTGAATTACTGGCTCTGTTTTTGTTGTAGGGTGCTTGAGTTGCAAAGATTAACTTTCTACAGTATTTAATTTTTCTGTTTGACATATTCTGCACACTGTTTTAATTCAATAGTAACTTATTGTTTGTAAATGCTAAAAAATAATTAGATTTGTATTTAGGCATTTGTTTAATACGTTTACCTTTATATTACTGTTGAAGAGTGCTAGAGAAAAAGTATGTATATGTTACATGTAGTTTAGGAAAAACACATTTAGGTGATACATATTATTTAAGTGTATTCATTTTGCTATATACTTGTACGCTATATACTTATACACTAACACTAAAACAATTAAGAGCATATCCTTAAATAAGATAAGATGGGGAAGTCATTACCTTTCTTTAGCCTAAAAATCTTCTCCACACTCACTAACCCGATCCTAACTTAAAATTGAGTAGACATTGACCCTAGGGACATCTCGAGCTCAAGAGGAGATTGAACTAAGGAGGAAGTTGTTAGAGTTTGATTCTAGTCAAATCAGTGTCAAAGGTTGGAGATTGAGAGGCAAAATCTCGAAGAACAGTGGTTTAGCATAATTTGGCTCATTGCTTAGGTACGGATACCTCTTACTGATCTTACCCCGACCTGACCGATTAACTTGTGGTCAGATTGCTGCTATATACCTCCCGTGGATAGTCTAACCAGTTAGGAGTTATCTAGGTCTAAGGTCTACCCTAACATAAGCTAGAATTTTTTTCTTTTTGTTTGTTTATTTTTTCACTGTTTGTATGAAATGGATTATAATAACAAATTTTCCAATTTTAATAATATTCCATATTTCACCTCGATCTCTTTTTCGGATATCACCAATCTGACATTACATAACTTTAACCAACCAAATATGCTGGATTGTTTTTATCCGATCAACATATGCCCCAACCCTAATATCATGAACAAGATTGGAGTAATCATCACCACTCTTCACCGAGTTAGTAGGGATACAATTACTCCGAGTCATATGATCAATCACCTTACCAACATACTTCTTTTTTAGAACAACCAATAGAGAAAAAATCAGATTTTAAAAAGAGAATGGAAGCCTTGATTAAGTCTGAAAATGATATGATTCTAGAACTCTTGCATGAGTCAGAGGACAAGTTAAAAACTTGACGGACTCACAATCCCATCAAAATTTTCAAATCTAAGATCCTTACTCCATTTTCAAGTCTCACCACAACAAGGAGAACCTATTGACTTAGAAAAGAGAATAAAAAACTTGATTCAATACCAAAATAATTTTATACAATCAAATCTTGATTGTACAGTCTATCAATAGGTTAGAAGCACAAATGAGTCATTTGATCAACACAATTAATGATAGGAATGAGAAAACTCTCCCTACCCAATTTTTGAACATTCCCAATTCCCTTAGCCATATTGATAGGAACCAAGAATCATAGTGTCTTGGAGACTTTAATCAAGATTAAACTCCATCACAACATATTGAACTTGACCAATTTTAAACTATTGACAAATTGGCAAGTTTTCACTTTAAGAAAATTGAACTTGATTATGAATATGATCCCGATGCTCAACTTTGTGATTCAATTCCAATTTTTGAATCTATGCTGACTCTAGTAACCTTACCCGATTTGGACCCAATTCTCAATCCGACATTGAATTTTGTACCTATAGATCTTAAAATTGAACCACCTATTTTGGATAGTCACATTTCATTGATGAGAAAAGAATGTGAATTTTAATTTTTTGATTTAGAACCAACTTTTGAACCAAAACCAACTCTTGAACTTAAACTTGATTTAAGTCATACTCTTGAGTCAGTATTCATTCCTGAACCTTTTTTTCTTGAGTTCAAGTCAACCATTCCACTAAGTCACATTCTATTGTTGGACTAAGGTATAGATCACAATGACTCCGAGATGATATTCCAAGATTGATCATATAACCGAGATAATTTTAATGTTAGGATCTTACATGATCTTAATCAACTAGGGGACAATAATATTGTAAATAAAAAAGAGGTCATCAAAGATGAGTTCCTTGAAACTCCACATTACTTAGATTGGGCAGCAAACGCTTGGCCCAATCCGATCACCACCGGAACTACCACCTTGAGATAACTTTTTTTGTCCTTTCTTCTTTTTCATGCATATATGTAATAATTCATACATTGAGGGCAATATATGAGATAGGTGCAGGGGAGCGTTCTAATACAACATAAGTTTTCTTTTAATATATATATATATATATATATATATATATATATATATATATATATATATATATATATATATATATATATATTCTTTTAAAAACTTTTGAAAAGAGAAACAATATTTTGACTTATTTTTTGTAAGAAATTAAGTTAATTTTGAGGAATAGGAGAATCATATTAGAATTTATTATACTTGGTTAAAATAAGATTATTTGTTTGATTTCTAGAGTTAGGAAGAAAATTTTGAAAATGTAATTTAGCCTTGATTTTTACCTTGATGATGCATAGTTTATACATTAACATACTTAGGGTTCAAAAACAAAGATTCTTATGCCTTATAAAAAATATATGTATATTAAAAATCTTTAGATTAAGCTGGATTTTTGTGCCTCATATAGCATAAGTATTCACGCCTAAAAGTGGTCCATATAATCAATAAAAAAAATCATAGTTTTGTGGTCATGATTGCTCGAGTCCTTGGGAGTATTTTCTCACCTGGTGCCCTAAGACCATCTGGTTTGGGAGACGCCGATCTAAGGCTTGTTACATGAGCGAATCAGAAAACCTAATAGACTAAGGGATATTACCATCATAATATGTAAAAATAAGACATAAGAGTTAGAGTTGAAGAATCCCGAGTCAAATATTCAAGGTCACAAAGATGCATATTGAAAATACACCTAGAGGGGGAGGTGAATAGATGTAGTGCTAATCTATATGACAAATAATGCGAAATTAAAACTTTTATACTAACACACAATGTATAACCAAGAGTGAGTCTAAATTTCTCGTGAAGGGTTCTGGAACTTCTCCTCATGATTCCTCTAAATTATGAGTTGAGGTGCTTTAATAGCTTTCCTGGTTTAATACTAGTGTGAGCACACAAACAATATCTAGCATGTATGAATATGAACAATAATAACAATGCAAGATATAAAGAGAGTAGAGAGTTGAGAAATAGAGAGATTCAAACGCAAACATAAGGATATGTTTCGAGGTTCGAGCTACCGCTCTACGTCCCCGCCTTCACACAGAAGAATTTTCACTATGTCCACCAAGGACCTTCCACAAAGGGACCTCTATTGAGGAATTACAACTTACAAAATAAGGAGTACACAACTCCAACTCTCACACAAGAGGGTAGGCACAAAGCCAAGCACAAAACAAATAGAAAATTACAACTTAGTGATCCAATGATCACAAACACGAACTTAGCGATCTCAAAAGACCACAAACAATTTCAAAAGACCACAAACAAAACACCTCTCACAATACACGATCTTAAAGGATAGATTTGCAATGACAAGATTAAATATATGAGTGCACAAAATTTTTAGAAAAGAAAACACAAAGAAAACTCTTGAAAAAACATTCTTGACATATGAAAAAAATTTAAGAACAAAACTAGAATTCTCAAAACTTACTTTCTTTTGATGTTTCAAAACTTTGAAAAAAATAAAGATATGTATTTGAAGCTCAAAAACTTATTTTAAAAAACTTGCTGAAAACTCGGTTGAAGTGGAATAAATTAACTCTTGAAAATCTTGCCAAAAACTGGCCAAAACTGCTCAATTTATAGGGCTAGAAAAACCAGCCGTTGGAGGCAGAATCGAGGCCAAACTGGCCTGTCGGTCGATCGCCCGATCGACCGGCCAATGGTCAGATTTCTGACCGTTAGGGTTGTCGGTCGATCGCCCCTAATGCAGAGAGAGTTTTAACTCTCTGTCGGTTGGCTACTCGGTCGACTGGCCCCAAACAGAAGTTGGGTTGAGCTAGTCGGTCGACCGATCCCTACTACAGTCGACCGGTCGGTCGATCGAGCTAAGTCTCTGGGCTTGTGTATGTATCTGTGCACATCGGTCGACCACCCAATCGACCGAGCTAGCCTTCGGTCGATCGCAAGCAGCCCAAACCCAAATTTTTAGGATTTAAACTCTAACTTGTTAAATCTATAAAAACTCAATTAAATTCTAATAAATTTCACAAAAATATGTTCATGTAAATAAATTGAAGTCCAAATATGTGTGATAAAAAATCAACACATATTACAAACAATTGAACTATTTTTGAGGCATAGAATTTAGGCTTAAATCGAAAATCGTATTTTCCAAAAACCAAACTTTGAAATGAAAATCTGATTTTTCCTCAAACTTGTATAAATACAAAAATAAGTTATTGAAATACATTTGAAGCATAGTGTGTATGGATAGAATCTCATACACATAGCAAATGATATAAACTTGTTTTTGACAATAAATACCAAAATAAGTTTGATAAAAACAAAACTTAAATACATGAACTAGATATATCAAAATAAGTTTTTCTAAGCATATATGAACCATCAATATATATGAAAGAAATCCTACCATGTAAACTTCTTTTGATGAAATCTGTTTATGAAAATAAAGGATGCATACTTGATATATCAAAACACAAAATGTATATATGTTAAACCGAAACACATGAACTCATAGAAATAAGTTTTTCTAAACAATAAAGCTCTAATATGTGTAAATAGAATCCAACATATATATAAACTATGAAACTTATTCTATTGAGATGTAAACCATGTAAACATAAATTCTTGAAACTGAAACGGTTAAAAACAAAAACTATAAACTTGTGTGTGTGTATACTTGAGCAACTCAAAACTATTCTATCCTTACACAAGATCTAAACAAAACATCTAAACAAGCCTAGATATAAGTCTTCTTGCATATCTTCTTCTACAAGTCGACTCGATCCAAACACGATCCAAAGAGCTAGATCCATCTCGAGTACTTGATGCGATCTTGAAGCACGAGCTCTTGAATCAACATGTGATAGCTTCGAAACTTGACTTCGAGTCCATTGTAGAAGCTAAACACCAATAATGAGCTTGACCTATATTTGAAACTTAATAAATATAAGATCATTTGCAACATAACTTCATAAGTTAGTCATCATCAATACTAGGGTGAAAGGCCTCCGGGCCAACACATATGACTTAGGATAAAATAGTAGATTATATGAGAAATACATTTTTACTCCTTACCTTGATTGATAACAAGTTTTTGAATATAGACTAAGTTTAGGAGTGAATAATTTTTTATTTATATGACTTATAGATTACTTGAATTTTTACAAAAATTCTTCAAATATTATCTCTCTTTCAAAATGCATTTTCAAAAATACTAACACTTTATTTTTCTTTTTTTATGGATTTTCTGGGTGTAATTCACTGAAAACCTCATGAGACAAAACTCGTCCTCTAAGGGTAACTTAGAGGTTTAACGGCTTGTTGTACGTGCTAAATGCAACCGTGATGCGTATGAAAGTGAGTTAAATTAGGTTATCTCTATTGTACTTTTTATTTGTTTTGCTCGAGGGTGAGCAAAAGATCGGTGTGGGGGTGTAATCGGTCCCTGATATTGCATATTTATAGTTACATTATCATATTTATTTTATAGTAAACTCTGCTTTTTAATCTTATTTTCATCTATATGATGTGCAAGCCTTTACTAATAGAGAAGAAAAAAAATGAGCCCAAATGCCCACTTAAATTCTGATTTAATTGAGTTTAAAACAAAATCAAGGATTGCGACAGATATTCAGAAGATTTAGAGAGATAAGCTCAGATCAGAGCATATCGAGAAGAAACACCAAATTAAAATCGGTTAAATTCAGCTTTCTATAGATCCACTCGGTTAACTTGAAGATAAACAGGATATCGCTAAATCCGGAGAACAAACTGAAAAATAAAGTTGAGAAAAGGAGATATCCAAATGAGAGATGCTACGCGCCCTTAGATCTAGTTAATTGGCCAGATCCAGGCCACGCAAATGAGGCAAAAGCTGCATTTACGCGGCTTTGTTAGAGTTGTTGGGGGAGCGTTTGCTCCCCCTATCTTCATACTCCCCTTCCTCTTCCAATTCTTTTATAAGTAATGCACATTCCGAAGAAGAACGAGCACTACTCCAACAGAGAGTTTAGAATAAGCTTTTTCGTTTTAGGTTTAACTTAGGTTTTTATTTTTTTTCTTATGTAATTTTTTATTTTTTTTATAGCTTAGGTTAGAGAGGAGATTCATTATATTGAGAGCGACACTGATGTAAAGATTCTTCGTTTCTTTCATTGTTTTTTGATTTAATCAAAAGCTTATTTTTCTTCATATTTTTGCTTTACTTGCCTCTTCTGTGACTTATAATCCAAGTGAATCCTATAACCTCAAATCTGTCTTGACTTTGCAAGTGCCACTGATGGCTTATGGTGATGGATATCTACTTCCAATTGTGTAATAGTTTAGTATTCCTTTCTGCTTGCACTTTTATTTTATTAGACCGATTTGGAGTAAGGAAGATCCTATATGCCATGCTGTGATCTCCTTCAAGTCTAGGTAAGTCGCTGCAACGCATCCATGATAAAGCAAACGCCGAAGAGGTAAGTGAACTTTTATTTTCTTATTTTTCTTTCTTTATTTCTTAGTTTAAGAAGCACATTTTAAACCAACACTTCTCTCTTTTCATTTCTTTCTTTTAACTTAGTTTTTCTCTTCTTTTTGAAAACATCAACACCTCCATCTTCTTCTTCTTCTCCCCTTCTAATATTAACACTTTTCTTTTCTTTTTAAAAACTAAAAAGAAAATGTTTTAACCGTTATTAGTAACTTAGAAAAATGTACAAAACGCTTCTATCGCAACCCCTCTTTGTGGATCATGACCTGCATAGCTACTTACTATAGTAGTGTATTGAGCAACCTAGTACTTTCTATTCTCAATTCTAAACTTCTGTTATCTGTGCAGGTTCAACCTCTATCAGTGTGCTAAAATGATTTTGATAATCATAGATTTCTCAATTATTTTTTATTAAATTAAATATATGTGTATATATATACCTTAAATACTGGAATAATCAAATGAATGTATATATGCCTTATCATAAATCATTATTGTATAATTTGTTCATTTTGAAAATAAGGCAATAAGAAAAATTTTATAACTACTTTATGATCCCAAATGGGAGGAGACTCTGACAATTACCCAAAGGCTTTATAGAGCTAATAAAGTGTGTCAAGAGTCATAATAATGTGGACATGAAGAGTTAAACTCTGACTATTATCACTTGAGAAATAATGACTGTTAAGCCATTGTTTGACCCTGAACAATATAAAGTCATTCTGACTAAGGGTCCTTTTAGGAGTGTGGTCCTAGATTTATTGAGAGAGATGTGATTAAACCCACAGTAGAGTTCACCGATAGTGGGAACCCAACCTACTTGAATTGAGAGATGGTTCCATGAAAGAGATTTAATGTGGTAGAAATAAGCTATACTAGTGATACTCGTATGGAGCATCGACCAGATATGTTTATATCCTACACGTAGCTTGTAACTACTGCTCCTTCTCTATGGTGACAATGCTCTTAGATATAACTAGGTAAGGATGAATTAAACTCTTAATAGGCCATGTAGTGTGGAGGATATAACATCCAGTTGTAGTATCCTTAGAGGACTTACTTACGTGAGAGGAACCATGAGGCCGCAGTTGGAGAGGCAGGGCTGGCCCTAAAAACTCTCATGAGTCAGTTACTATGAGGATAGCCATTAACGCTCAACCCATTCGCTCAAAAGATGAGGAGTTACTGTATGTGTCTTCCATCAATATCTAGTTAAAGAGACTTAATTTAAGACATAGTCCATTATGCCTCTCAGGTGGCGATAAATTCACTAAATGTTAATTTAAGGCCGCAAGCTATTTATCCCAAATCCACAATATGAGGTTGTCCAACATTATTCATGCTTTATGTTTTCTAATTTGTATTTTTTGATTTGTTTACATCATTTTGTTTTATTCTATCTTCCCTGAAACCTAAGCTTTTGGGAGACTGTCGAATTTTTGAATTAAAATTAAATAAAAAAGCTTTCATTTCAGTTATTTTGACCAAGTCAAATAAAGACCAAGTCTTGGGATCCAAGTCAGTTGAGCAATCTCTCAACTGCTTGGATTTTTCAATGGAGTTATTTTAATTACTAGGGGCTCTAAGGTTATAAATGGAGCCACCCAGCTCAGTTCTCAAAACACATAACATTCATTTTTCTTCTTTCCTTCTGAAAACCTGAAGCCTACTCTTCATGATAATGGCTTCAGTGTTAAAGAAAAATTTTGTTCTTTATCTTTATTTTTAGGCAATCATTCCTCGTCTGAGTAGAGGCCTGGTCTACTATCTTAGGCCAGGTGCTGGTGATTTTGGGAGGTCTTGTACCGCTAAGAGACGACTACCAGTTTAATGCTTGTACGATTGGGGTAGGCTTTTGATCGTTTAGGCAGCGACATCGCCTGCATTCCCCAGGCTAGCCTCTTCCTTCATTTAATTTCTAGTATTGCATACTAGGTTTTGCTATACCTTTACTTATTTTCTGCAATGTTAAAATTTTGAATTGTATGTTTTAATCAAAAAAGAAATAGTATACAATTTTTCTAACACAAAGCTGATGATGTTGTCGAGAATCATCTTCATAGGTTTATGAAAAAGGGCTTTGGATCGGGCATCCAAATCTGACACCACCCTCTCTTCCGCTCTCAAACTCTCTTTCCCTCTCTCTCTTAAACTCCTTTCTCTAAACCATCATACCCTAATTCCAAATCCAACTCATCAAGTTCCTCTATCTCTAATCCATCATGCCCTAACCCGAATTCAACCCATCAAACTTCTTTCTCTAACCCATCGTGTACTAACCATCAATCTCCTCTTCTTTTTGCACAAAGACATGGAGTCTCTGGTGTCTCTTCAACTTCTTTGTGCTCAATAAGGTGTCTTTGTGCAAGAGAATCAAAAGACCATAAAATTATGATTAGAACAATAAGGTGTCTTTGTGCTCAATAATTTCTTTTCATGCATCGAACCCTCAGGTTTTTTTTCCTATAGGGATACCTTTTGGGTGAATACTACTCTGTATTCAGGGTGTTCACATACACTTCTGTGTGGACGGATGCCTATACTAAAATTTATAAAATAATAGAATAGTACAAACAATTTGTAACTTTTTTGTATATAATCTCTACTTTTTAGATGTTTTAACTAACATAAATTTTTTTTGAGTTCTATCTTAAGTGGTAACTTATAATTCTAAGTTATTGGAGGTCACAAGTTCAAGTCCTTAGTGGGTGTAAAATTGTTTTTTTTACTTTTTTCTCTCTTGTCATATCACATTTATGCCCATATTAAATTTCTTATTATATTTACGTCCGCACTGAAAAACATCCAGCGTCTGCCACGATTGTATTCTTGTTCCATATTTACTTGGATGCACTACATTTCCAGAAGCTTCTTATCAAACCGACACCTTTTTTTAATCCGTGTTTGGACACATCAATGCACCAATAATAAATTTTACATCTAGGGGTGTCAACAGGTTGGGTTTGGGTCAGACTTATGTAATATCTAAACTCGAATCCCGAACCTTATAAGGAATTCGGATTAGAATTCGTGTTTAAGTCAGAATCTCTTCTTTTTTTTTTTTATCAGTTACCATTCAAGTTTGGATTTTAAATAGATATATGCAAGTTCTAATTGAAGTTATTTTTTGAAGTTGTAGTGGAGATTTTCTGCTGCGAATGATCAGATGGTCGATCCATGTCACAAGCGAGAGAGAGGTTTAGAGTGTAAGTGTAAAATAGTGATTATAACACAGAAAAGACGGTGACACAAGATTTTTATTTAAAAATTCAAGCTGAGAAAAAACCAAGGGGGGAGAAAAATTCACTTAATCAGGCAAATTACAAGAATTACAAGGATTATTTGGAGTATCTCAGAATAAGAGTTGACTATGAAAGTATTGAGAAGGTCTTGGTGTTAGGTCTAGAGAGAGGATCCCCCTCTTCTCATTGGAGACAATGGTCCATTTATACTGAGCTGTTGGTGGTGAATGAGAGTGGGCAAGGTTCCTATAACTGCACAACCTTCATGTGCGGGTTTGTTATAACGACTGTGATTATGGGTGCTAGACTGTTGGGATTTCATGCAAGAAATTTCTTCACTATCCATAAACTACTCGATTTGAATGCAGGGGCGTTACACATTTTTAGCATGGGTGAGGAGAAATGCGTAATTGCAGGTAGGGATCTCGGTGGTCGCCATTGAGGACTTTCATGGTGAAGTTGAAAATCTTGGACTACAGGTGGCTCCGGAGAGTAATATCTTCAGAACAGGAGATAACTCCGAGATGGCCCAAGTGGCGAAGCTTGTCGAGAAGGAAATGTCTTTGTTATGTAGCCTCATAGAGCAAGTTAGCACCTAGCACTGCATACTAGCTATGCCATGAGCCTAACTTCGCCGTATGCCTAGCGCTGTGCATACCGGACACAGCCTAGTTACGCTCTAGCTTTGTCTAGCCCCACCTGGCTATTTAATAGTTTAATTTATAATCATTAATATTATGGTTATGAAGAGTTTGAAATAATTTTGTAATGATTTGGCATGATCCTGTATTTTGCTTGTACTATTGTACTTCATCCAGTACCATGTCACTTGATTTGTTAATTACCTGATTCATGATTATCACCTTTACGGGGACTTGACGTCTGCTATCATATTATACACCCAGAGATCCTGTATTCCTGTATCAAGCATGTTCTTTCTGTTATAATATTCATGTTAATCCCCGTAAACAGATCATCATGAACATAAAATTGTAATAATTAGAAAACTTACACCGAATTGGGAAAACTGATGGGTACCGATATAGTTTTCATATTTATAGTCTCCATAAAGTGTCGCGTGGCCAAAACTTTGGGTTCTACTTGTGGCCGTAGAAGTTCTCGTGGGCTGTACTGACACCCCTACTCCTCCTTATCTCCTTTTGGGTGTGCAATAAGCCCCTGGGCCTATTCCTGTGGGAGCGGCGACACCCTGCTCCAATTCGGGTGTACAATAAGTCCTAATACCTAGCCATACATTCTGGCTCAGTACCAGATACTCCTTGACCATTGTCCGGGCAAGTACGAGACCCATTCTATACATGATTCGTCGAGCCCTATCAGTTTTCAATAACTTACTCTCTGGTCTATATGCGGAGGTATTAGTAATGGGATATATACCGATGCAAACAAATTAGACGAGTCTTAATAATAATAATCTGATTGTATTTCTTGTTTAGCTCTGGTGTTGTTTTACTTTGCTTTACTGTAACTAGCTTGTACTTGCATGATTGAGCACATGATACATTACCTGGTACATGTGTACTTGCCTGTGCACGCCACCTGGCTTCATTTTACGTACTCGTTGGGTTGCTTTCTGACAACCCTGGACCTGCATGTCTAGATCCTGAAGCTTGGAACGAATTGGATCCTTCCGCAGAAGACTAGGCTTTCCTTGTGGATCAAGCAAATCATCCATAGCTTCTTCCCTTCCTGCTCCCTCTTAGGGCTGTTTGGTTAGGGGTGGAAGTGAGGAAGTGAGGAAGTAGTAATAGTTTCTTTTGGAACTTGAGAATTGGTTAGCGAGTTTTTCGGTGTTTGGATGTTGTTGGGAAGTGTGATTTGAAAAATGTTATGTCTTTTCTGGTGTTTAGATGGTAATGTAAAAGTGAAAGTGAAAAAGTGACCACAAAGTTGACCGCAAAATAATATCAAAATAAAATTAATTAAGAAAAATAAAATTAGATTGTAATTAGAATGCAAGTGAGATTTACATGACCACAAAATTAACTGTTTTGAGATACAACTTATTACAAATGAGATTTACATGACCACAAAATTAAATGTAGCACCCTGGAAGTGAGGAAGTAATTGTGTATAAGGGAAAAGAGAAAAGGAAAAGGGGTTTTCTCATTTTCTTTTCCGGTGTTTGGATAGATAGGGAAGTGAGCAATTATTCTTCCTTGTTTTCTTACTTCCGCCTACTTCCTTGCAATCAAACACGCCTTAATCGACTCGTAAGATTTCCTTTTGTAGCTCGTGAGCTTCTTTTGTATTATCATACCTTGTAATCTAAATTTTGCACCTTTTGTGATGTAATATTCATGTAATATTGGATCACATTCTGTGATACTATGAACTTGTACCCATTTTTGTTGGAATGTATATTACTACTGTGCTTTTGCACTCTGATTCTTCCATGTACTGATGTTTAGCGTACGTGAGGGTATCCCTACCCTGCGTATGTATGCGCAGTAGTGCCCCTGTATCCTATCGCGGGGCGTTACAAAATAGTTGTCAGTCTCTTGCTGTTTGGGAGTTTGGTTGGCACAAAATATCAGTCTTCGTAATAAGCTTGTCACAAAATATCAGTTTTCGCGACAAGGCTCTGCTATCAGGAAGGATAGGTAGGCTCCTACTTCGACCTAGTTTGTTTGTCTGATCATCAATTAGATCGATCCAGTTCTCATCTTGGGGCTCAGATTTCTTCTTTCCTGATAGCGTGTAAAGGTAGGAGTTGGAGTTGTCCTGGGCGGTTATGGAGTAGGATGTAACTCCATAATAATCTTGCTTGTCTTGGAGTCTTCATTCTAATCGGACACTGCTAGCTCATGCTTGGAGACTCTTTTCTTGTGACGAGCAACATGAGAGAAGTATGGGCGATATTAATGCAATTCTGAACGTTTACCTGCAAATTAAAAAGAGGCCTGAAGTGAGGGTTGTTTTCCATTGATTTTGCAAAGAGGAAAACTTAAAAAAAAGGATCGAGGAGCTAAATTACAAGTAATTCTTTTGCAATAAAAAGATTACAAGTAGATCTCCTCTGAGATTCTGGAGAAGTGTGCTGATAGGAGTCTGGTCAGCGCGCGACCACTTTGTCCCTTTGATGTGCGATCGATGGGATTCCCTTCTCGTCTGGTTCGGGGAATCGGAGAGCAGAAGGTTGGTAGAACCCTCTTGTTACTTCTCAAACTGCCTCCACTTGGGAATTCCTTCTCGCCTGGTTCCAGAGATTCCTTGAGAGAGAGGAAGATCTTAGGGTATCAGCACCCTGATTAGAGAAGCAGTTCTCTGAATTCTTGGAAGCAAGAAGGTCTCTGTTTAGCCGTCTCTCTCTGTGCGTGCCTCTGCCTGTGCGCTTGTGTGTCTCCGTGTACCCCTGGTGGGCTATTTGTAGGGAGAGCAGGGGTATAATTGTCCCTTGAAAGTCTGAAAACATATTAAGTCAATCTGTTTAAATCTAGAAAGTAGCCTTACCGCGAGGCTAGAATTAGCTTCTGCGAAGCTAGGAATAGCAGGTAGCGTCGATCTCTTGATCTGTTTTGATTCTTTTCAAATATTTGAAGGATCTCCCCTGATCTTCTTACTTGTTTTAGGAGAGTCAAGAGATTATGGTAAACAAATGCCAAATTTGATCTCTGATTTGATCTCGATTAGATTTGATCTTGAATAGATTTGATCTCATCTGGAGATTTAATTGGTCAAAGGTGACCATAAAAGACCCGCAGCGGAGCTGCCGCGTCGAGCTCACAGCGGAGCTAGAAGGAGCATCTGGCGAAGTCAGAAGAAAGCTCTTTAGCAGAGCTGGATAAACATCTATGGCGAAGCTACCTACCATCCTTCTGCGCGGTTGCGTGTGGCTTCGAGCGAAGCTAACTCTCTGCAGAGTTAACTGAGCACTTCAGGAGAAGCTGTAAGTTAGCTCCCTGATAGAGCTTTGAACGGATTCAAGGCGAAGTTGGACAAGCTTAGCCTCTCAGGTGAGGCTATCCCCTCGGGCTCATGTGATGCTAAGTGTTGAGCAACCTAGCATCTTAGACCTGCTTAGGTCTCTTCAAAGACAATCTGGGCTCACTGCCTGCTTCACTGGATCAGTAGATTCCAAGTCGCTGATTTGTCCCTCGGAGATGAGTAAAAATTGGTCGTCAGCTTGTCTGCCACTTGTCTTTTGTAAATATCAACAAGTTTAAACATTGTTCAGGCCAGTCAGGAATCTTATCTTTTTTAGAGTGTCAACAAGACCCCCTTCAAAGTTTTCGAAAGTCTGCAATGGAATGGTTCAGACTTCGAAATACTTTGAATTGCTTTGATTGATGGCATGTGAAGTACGAACGTCGCCATAATGGTTGAGTTCAGCTTCGCTTTCAATCCTGCTTCCGGATTGGAATAAGTTCGCCGAGGAATCGTGTAGATTCGTGATTCTGGGTAGCTTCGCGTCTGGGTAGCTTCCCGGAGTAGATTCGCTTCAAATTGGTCTTGGAACGTCGTTCCTTTCCCGAGGCTAACTACTTTTCAGCTGGTTACGAGAAGGGTTGCTCCTTTTTCGAGGTTAGAATAACCTCTCTTGCATTAACGAGGGAGATCATTGTTTCTGCGTGCATTTCCGAGGGAGACTATTTCCTTTCTCAAGGCTCAGTGCTTGAATGCCTTAAATTTGCTCGCGCTTCTAAGCTTGAAGTAGCAGCGGTGTGATCAGGCCATGAGGCCTATAAATAGGACACTTGAAGTCCTCTTCAAGGAAACAGTCCATTCATGACTTATCCTGGTTGTCCAGAGAAAGATACTCAGATCTCTGAACTGGTGAGCTTTGGTCATCCAAAGACTTTTACCAACTTTAGGGAGCTTACTTTCCTTAATTTTAGCTTTACTAGCTACTTCAGGGATTGATTTCCCTTGTTCTTCATTTTGTATCTGACTGATTTGCAGAGCAGGGCTTCAGCCCTATTTTCCAGCTTCTCGGCGAAGCTATCATTCTCACTTGATTAGAAACAGACTTTCCCATGCAGGGTTCCTGTTTTAATCTATTGAATCTGCCTGTTAAATCCGCCACGTAGGCCAGTCTTGCCATATAGGTGGGACTAGGACTTAGCTCTTTTTGATGCTCCTTCAGTATAACTGCCTTAGACGGCGCTAAGACTTGGCTTATGCTGAGCTAGCCCATCATCACTGCGCAAGCGAGGCTATCCTTTGCTTAACTGAAATCCATCCTTAAAGCGCAACTGAATCGGATATAAATTGTTTCGCCTAAAGAATTTGACTTAGCGTATCATGCTTGCATTTTTCTTTGATTTACTGCTAACATGTTTCCAGTTTGCATTGTAGTGAACTGTGCCCGCCAGTCTTTCGACTTGATGTAAGAGACTAAAAAATTGTCTCTTGATCTCCGAGTTGAAGCTCTGACTATAAGCGGGAGGAACAAACTGGAGCAGCTGATGCGTGTTCCCGGAAGTGGTTGGCAGTCGCTTATCTGAGATGATCCACTTCGAGAAGGGGCTGGTAGTCGCTTATCTGAGATGATCCACTTCGGGAAAGCGGACGTCACCTGTAAGGTTGATTGAATTTTTCCTGCACACAAAATATGGTATTTAGTTTTAAGAATAGGATGTGCAAGGTGCTCAATTCTAATCCGCGGTAGCAATGGCTATGCGGGTCGTGATCCTCAGGGAGGGAACTGCAATAGAAGCGTTTAAGTAAGTTATCTCCTTTTTTATGTATTTTCTTATTAACAATGGTATTTACAATGAGAAGGTGAAAGAAATTAGAAAGAAGTGGAGTTTGTCATCTAATCTAAAGAAATAGAAGAAAGGAAGAAGACTATAAACTAGAAAAATACATACCTCTTCAGTCCTGCTTACCTTTGATCCTTTTGCTACGACTTACTTTGTCTTTGAAGGCGTACAAGTATGGCGTATAGGATCTTCCACCTTCGCGATCTACACTACGAAAAGAAAAGACTAGCAAGCGACGGCTTGTTCATCTCCATAGGCCATCAAGGGCACTTCTTCGGCTAGGCAATCTCGAAGCGATCAGATCTCATGGTTTGCAAGACATTAGAGAGAAACAATACAATAACACAAGAATAAAAGAACAAAAACAATAAAAGAACGAAAATGAACCTTGATTCGATTTAATTAACAATGGAAGAAAAGCAAAACTTACACGATTGTCACCCTCAGTACAAGAAGATCTCCTTCCTCCATGAAAACATCTTCTCCTCTCAGTTACAAAAATTACAAAAGAAAACAAAAATAAAAACCTAAACTAAACTACAAGTCAGCCTAAGAAAACCCTAAATTTCTGCTTTGTATTTTCTGTACGCTCTTTCTGTTGCGTCTGCAGGGGTATTTATAGGTGCAGAAGGAGGTAGAGTCCCAACACAACTCTCCCACGAAAACTGGTCCCCGGATAAGACTGAATTGCCGCGGAAACGCGGCTTGGGCCGCGTCTCCGCGGCCTGGTAGTGGCAGATGGCCACGCGTTTTGGCGCGTGGCTTCCCCTGGTCCGTCCATCTGGGCGTTGTCTTCTGGAAGTTGCATCCTGGCTCTTTATCTTGGGATTTCGAGATAACTTGGGATGCAAGTTACCTAGATCTCAAATCTCCCAATATCTTTTTAAACGAATTTTCTTATCTTTGCACTCTCTTCTTTGGCTTTTATCCTCATCCTGCAAGTGTTTAGGGTTGAATAGAAGTCTATCCTTCCCTCTTCTTTGTATTTGCAACTATTGCCCTTGTGTAATTGCAATTTTGACATTTAATAATTGCAACTTTTGCATTGGGCTTAAATATGGGCTTTTGGGCTTCTTTTGAGGCTTTATTTCTTTATTTTTATTTCTCAAGGCCTGCACACAATAAATCATAAAATATTAGTAAATGTGCAGAATTATATGAATAAATATGAAAATGTGATGGTAAATGTAATGATAAAAATGCACTTTTCGCTACCAATCACACCCCCACACTTATCTTTTTGCTTGTCCTCGAGTAAAAATCAAAAAGAAAAAGAAAAAGAAAAGAAAAATTAATCTAACTCACTTTCGTAGGAATCACGGTTGCACTTAGCACGTGCAACAAGCCGTTAAACCCCTAGGTTACCTAAAGGACGAGTGTTGTCTCGTGAGGGTTTTCAGCGGATTACACCCACAAAATCCATAAAAAGGAAAATATTTGAAATACTTTTGAAAAGACTAAGTAATCTATAAGTTTTTAGGATCCTCATTTTTATTCATTCCTAAACTTAGTCTTTATAGAGTAAATTGTTATCCATTTTAAGTAAGGATCAAAATTGGATTTATGTATAGTCTTTTTCGTTACCAAAAATCATATGCATCCTTATGGATTTTTACTAGGAATTTCTTAACTTGGACTCTCATGCCTCTTTATTATTATTATATATATATTTTTTTTTTCTCTCTTTTTTTAATATGTATAACTCATCTAATTTTCTTTCGTGTAAGCATCAAGGCTTCTTGAGGCCCTCATACCTAACTAATTGACTATTAGATGTGTTAATACATATACTATTTCTTAGTTCTCTTAGACTTTCTAATCCACCCATGTAGCGAACTTAAAGTCGGTGGCTCCCAAACCGGTTAGCTTTAGGGCACCAGGTGAGAAAACACCCCGCGGACTCAAATTCGAGTGAACTAGGCCACAAAACTAAGGACTTTATTTTATTTAGAACTCACCTTTTAGCGTGAATACTTATGCTTCTTGAGGCACATGTATCCAGCTTAATTGGTGATTTTTTTTTTTTATATATGAGGCACAAGGATCTTTGTCTTAGAATCCTAGATATGCATTAGGTATGCACATTTCATTAAGGTAAAAATTAAGACTAACTACTTATTCAATTTCTCCTCCTATACCTAAAAATTCAACAATTTATTTATTTTGACCAAGTTTTTAGAAATCCTAATAATGATTTTCCTAATTCTTAAGACTAACTTAGATTTCTTTCAAAAGATAAGTCAAAATATTGTCCTTTTTATAAGTTTTTTTTAATTAGCAAATTTTGGTTAGTTTCTAACTATGTTAGTATGTTAGTAAGGCCTACCCCCACACTTATCTCATGCATTGTCCTCAATGTATGAATGTATGCATGTATGCATGAAAAAGAAGAAGGGAAGGCAGAAGTTACCTCAAGGTGGTGGTTCCGGTGGTGGTCTAATTGGGCCAAGCGTTGCTACCCAATCAAGATAATGTGGTAGTTCACGGGACCTACCTTATTGACCTCTTTTCTATTTACATGTTTACAGTCCCCAGTATGAATAGGATCATGGAAGATCCTCTCGTGAAACTTACTTCCTTTACATGACCAATCCTGGAAAATCATCACAGAGTCATGGTCTATACCTATGTCCAACAAAAGAATGTGACTTGGTAGAATGGTTGACTTGGACTCAATAATGATAGGTTCAGGAACGAATACCGACTCAGGAAAGAAACTTAAATCAAGTAAGGGTTCATGAGTCGAGCTTGTTTCAAGAAGTGTGTCCAAGTCAAGAAATTGAAACTCAAGTCCACAATCATCTTCCCACAATGGAATGTGACATAATATTGGTGATTCAAGTTCAAGAATGATAGGTGTGGGAATCAAATCTGACTCTAAAAGATTACCTAAGTCGGGTAACAAAACCGGAGTCAATATTGATTCGGGAATTTGAACTTGATCACAGATTTGAGAATCAAAGTCACATATCTCATTTGGTTCAATATCATAAAAATGAGAACTTGCCAATTTGTCAATGGGACTTTCAAAAGTATGAAATTGGTCAAGTTCAATATGATGATCATCAAAAATGGGTGATTCAATTTCATGATCTATGGGTACGGGAATAAATGTTGGCTCAGAAAATTGGCCCAAATTGGGTAAGGATACCGGAGTCAACATAGATTCGAAGATGGAAACTGAATCGCAAAGTTGGAGATCGGGTTCACATTCACAATCTAATTCAATCTCATTGAAATTAAAACTAGCCAATTTGTCCTAGGATTGGGGTTGAGCAAGTTCATATTGATGTGATGAAATTGAATTTTGATCAAGGTCTTCTAGACAGAATGATTCTTGGTTCCTATCAACTTGCTCAAGAATGTTGGAAAGTCTAGAAATTTGATCATTCATTATATCTTGCAACCGATTCACTTTTTCTTCTAACCCATCGAATAGATCAATGGTGGACTGAAACCTTGGTGATGTGGGAAGAGACGTATATGAAGATAATGGTTGAACAGGTGGTTGACCATATGGCTCAGGGGTATTGAATCCCCATTGACTCTGTGAAGAGTAGTGATGATTATTCCAATCTTATTCATAGTATTGGGACTGGGGTATGTAATGATTCGGATAAGACCAATCTGGCACACTAGGTTGGTCAAAGTTATGATATGCCGGGTTGGTAATATCTGAATAAGAGGTTGGTGTGTAATATGGATTCTCATTAAAGTTGAAAAAATTGTTGTTATAGGCCATATCACACAAACACAAACAAAGAAAAAGAAAACAAACAAATGAGCAAACAAAAAAAATTTCTAACCTAAGTTAGGGTAGACCTATGACCTAGACGACTCCTAACTGGTTAGACTGTCCACAGGAGGTAGGGTGTAGACTTTGACCACAAGTTAATCAGCCAGGTCAGGGCAAGATTGGTGCGAGGTTTTCCGTCAAAGACGTTCCTTAATTAAATAACCACCAATCTTCGGGCTTTCGGCCCTCAATCCCCTTCCTAGACACTGATTTGGCAGGAGTCAACTTTCAGCACTGTTCCCCCTTAGGATAATCTCCTAATTGAGTCTGAGATGTCCCTAGGGCCAACGTCTACTTAATTTTAATTAGGCTTGGGTTAGTGAGTGCTTGAAATCTGATTTTTGGGCCAAGGAAGGGTGATGAAATCCCACCTTATCTGTTAAATGGTTATGCCCTTAGAATAAATTTGTGCAAGTGTACAAAATATGTAAATAAGATTCACTCAAAGCATGAAAATCAACCAAGAGATGAGTCCTATTCTACATGAAATGCGAACGTACCTTGCTCCAGCACTCTTCAACAGTAAAATAAAGGAATTGAAAAGACACATGCCTAGGATGCAAACGTCTAATCAATTTTTTATCTTTTTCAACAAATATTTTACTGTTGATTAATTAGCAGTATACAGGTTTATCACAGAACAAATTTTAACAGAGCAGAAAACAAATCTTGCAATTTGTAGCAACCTGCAGAAAGATCTGTCAGTAATGAACTACTAAGGCCGCGAAAACGCGGCTATTGCCGCGGATCCGCGGCACTGTAGTAGGCTCTGATGCTCTACCTTCGAGGGCAGAGGCACAGAGTTGCTATATGTCCACTTCTGCTGTTTCCTGTTCTCCAAACCTGCAAACAGAAAGAATAAAAGAATTAGTTAATAATTAAATTTTTTTTTTTAGAGATAAACTTACCGTCCCTCCCCGGCAACGGCGCCAAAATTTTGATTGAATTTTTCCTGCACACAAAATATGGTATTTTAGTTTTAAGAATAGGATGTGCAAGGTGCTCAATTCTAATCCGCGGTAGCAATGGCTATGCGGGTCGTGATCCTCAGGGAGGGAACTGTGATGGAAGCGTTTAAGTAAGTTATCTCTTTTTTAATGTATTTTCTTATTAACAATGGTATTTACAATGAGAAGGTGAAAGAAATTAGAAAGAAGTAGAGTTTGTCATCTAATCTAAAGAAATAGAAGAAAGGAAGAAGACTATAAACTAGAAAAATACATACCTCTTCAGTCCTGCTTACCTTTGATCCTTTTGCTACGACTTACTTTGTCTTTGAAGGCGTACAAGTATGGCGTATAGGATCTTCCACCTTCGCGATCTACACTACGAAAAGAAAACACTAGCAAGCGACGGCTTGTTCATCTCCATAGGCCATCAAGGGCACTTCTTCGGCTAGGCAATCTCGAAGCGATCAGATCTCATGGTTTGTAAGACATTAGAGAGAAACAATACAATAACACAAGAATAAAAGAACAAAAACAATAAAAGAACGAAAATGAACCTTGATTCGATTTAATTAATAATGGAAGAAAAGCAAAACTTACACCGATTGTCACCCTCAGTACAAGAAGATCTCCTTCCTCCATGAAAACATCTTCTCCTCTCAGTTACAAAAATTACAAAAGAAAACAAAAATAAAAACCTAAACTAAACTACAAGTCAGCCTAAGAAAACCCTAAATTTCTGCTCTGTATTTTCTGTACGCTCTTTCTGTTGCGTCTGCAGGGGTATTTATAGGTGCAGAAGGAGGTAGAGTCCCAACACAACTCTCCCACGAAAACTGGTCCCCGGATAAGACTGAATTGCCGCGGAAACGCGGCTTGGGCCGCGTTTCCGCGGCCTGGTAGTGGCAGATGGCCACGCGTTTTGGCGCGTGGCTTCCCCTGGTCCGTCCATCTGGGCGTTGTCTTCTGAAAGTTGCATCCTGGCTCTTTATCTTGGGATTTCAAGATAACTTGGGAAGCAAGTTACCTAGATCTCAAATCTCCCAATATCTTTTTAAACGAATTTCCTTATCTTTGCACTCTCTTCTTTGGCTTTTATCCTCATCCTGCAAGTGTTTAGGGTTGAATAGAAGTCTATCCTTCTCTCTTCTTTGTATTTGCAACTATTGCCCTTGTGTAATTGCAATTTTGACATTTAATAATTGCAACTTTTGCATTGGGCTTAAATATGGGCTTTTGGGCTTCTTTTGAGGCTTTATTTCTTTATTTTTATTTCTCAAGGCCTGCACACAATAAATCATAAAATATTAGTAAATGTGCAGAATTATATGAATAAATATGAAAATATGATGGTAAATGTAATGATAAAAATGCACTTTTCACTACCAATCAAAGGTCTCGGATCCTTCCTTTACCAATTTTCATCAATGCAGATCCGGCTTTCTGGTGGCGACCGGTCCTTTGCCAATTTTCATCAAAGAAGATCCGACTTCTTGATGGCAAAATCTGTCATTAGATGAAGGATTACGGCCTTGTGCAGGAGGAAGGCCTTTCGTGTCCAGTTGGTTTAACTTATCACCTTGGAAGTAGATATGACAACTTGTATGCCTTTGGAGCAAATGATTCTGTTGCATGAAAAACAACCTTGATGTAGTAGTATCAATGTATCTTCCCTTTTGAATCAATAAAAATTTATTTTCTGCCTATCTACTTTGTTTCCCTCCTTTTTGATTCGAGAACACCTGAAGTGGACCAACTTAGGCAAGTCTTCTCCTTGGAGGAAATGAGAACTCTTAGCCGAGCTAAGCTTCCGGCGAAGCTGAAGACAGATTTTCAAATAAGTCAGGAGCCAGTTTCTGGCGAAGCCAGCACAAAATTTCCGCGAAGTTAGAGATGTGCTTTTAGCGGAGCTAAGGCATGTTTCTCACCGAAGTTATTCAAGCGTCGTGCTAAGTCGACACTGGACTCACTTCGGAGTTAGCCCTTAGCGGGGCTGAAGTAACGCTTCTTGGGAAGGCGCTTTAGGCGCCGTTTCAAATTAATTTGAAACGACTGCCTGTGCTTCTTTCGAGGGGCGACATTTAGGCAATCATCAGCCTATAAAAGCCTGATCGGGCTGAAAAAGAAGGCACCACTTCTCTTTGAATTTTTAGAGAACTGTAAATCTCTTCTTCTGCTTTCTTCTTCGTTTGGAATTTCAAGAACTTCTTCAGTTCTCCAATGGCTCCCAAAAAACGAGCAGGAAAAGAGGTAGCAACCTCTACAACGGAGGGTCCTTCTCCTCCTCCGGTCATCGAACGACCTATTGCGGGTAGAGATCTTTCCCTTTTGTTCAGAGATTTTCATCTCTTTTTTGAAGCCAATTTCTGGCTATCTTCCGATGAATCTAGGGCGATCAATTATGATCCCGTGATCTTAGGGTCCCTCTTGATTTTTAAGAACTGAAGGGTCTCTTCTTCAAGCTTTCAGGCGAAGCTATCCCTTAGGCGGTTCACATCCTGTTGGATGATAGGATGCAAAGTTAGCCTTAGAAGCGCGATTGGAAAAGGACTTTAATGCCCTCGAAATAATTTTAAGCAGCAGTATTCTTCTGGCGGAGTTGGCTCTTGGGGCTCCTTCGGGTTGAGGCCAACCTTTCAGAGCGAAGCTACTACTTAGATATTTTTCTGCATCCTGCCTTCACGTGGAGTGCGGAGTTAAGCTGCTGTTGCGAAGCTAAGTTTTAGGGCGAAGCTATTGTTAGGCCAACTTCGCTCGGAGAGCGAAGCTATGCCTTAACAAAAATTACATTCTTGTTTTAGCTCTCCTTCAGCCGATGAACTAATCATAGTTTCTCCTTATTTTTGCAGTGCACTATACTCCTAGTCCTCTGAACAGTCTCTTTGGCACAGCCAGGGGGCTGGATGGCAACGTCAGCCTGCAGTTTCAAGGGCAGACTTCACTATTCAGCGAGCGGAGCGCTCCTGGTCGGGATGCACTTATTCATGCTGGGGATCAGCGTACTATGCGAAGCATTTTAACTACTGCTCCCCTTGAAGATTCCGACCAAAGAATCTATCGGAAGCCCGGCTTCATATTTGGAGATGCAGCGCCAGACAACGATCACCAGCTGCAAGCCGGAGAGGGCCAGTGGATTTTCAAACTTGATGACGAGAAGTATTATCTCCCATCTAGCAAGCGCCATTTTCCCTTGCCTTTCTTTCAATGTGTGACGAGGGCTCGGAAGATGCAGTGGCAAGTGACTCGGACTACTGATTCCGTTCACGTGGAGAAGTTGATAATTCCGTCCCCCGGTTACACAAGGACGGGTCCTCCTTGCTGCATATTGGGTCTCCATCCTGGGAACGTACTTCCAGACATCCCAGTGGGAGAAAATCCCGCGGTGGCTCAGACTTTTGAAAATCAGTTCTTTAAGGTTTGTGGCAATTATCCGGCCACTAATTTCAGGACGCAGGGGTAGATTCATCCTCTCAAGGCATGGTGGAGGGACTTGACTTTATATGTCCTTGCCCATTTTGAAGAAGATCTGGAGAGGCTGGGACTTTACGAGGCCGTCAGGGCGACCTGTTATGGCATTCAGATGAGCGTAGCGAACTTTTACGCCATCTTTGAGTTGTACTGCCTGACTACAGGGACCTTCTTCACCCCTATTGGCGAATTGGATATGGCTCTGCACGAGATGTGGGAAGTCTCTGCTCTGCCTTTGGGGTCTCTCCCATATGAAGAATATTTCCCGTGCGAGGCGGAATTGACACTTCCGGAGACGCAGGAGCCCGCCTTGTTTGAGACTTACCGGGAGTAGATGTGCCACCTTTACATTTGCTCCAGCATGCATGGGAGCCATAAAGGAGCTTCATGCAGTTTGAAGAGCTGGGGGAATTATTTGTTCTCCGAACTGGAAGGTACTCCCGAAGCAGCTCATTGTGGAGTTGCAGATGAAGACATCTTTCGCCGGATGCAAGAGTACTCTCAAGGGGATTTGATTCTGGAAGAAGATGATGGACCCTATGAGAAAGGTGATATTCTTCGGAGTTTTCACCACCAGGCTCATTGGCCGACGTCCCGGAAGGCACTTCTGGCTAGCTTTTTAACGGTTTGGTTGAAGAGATGTGTGGTGCCATCTTTGTCTGGCGATGTCATTCATTTGACTGTCTTATTGCCTGCTGTTCGTCTAGTCCATGGTCGTTCTCTTGGACTTCTTCCAGCCATGGTGTGCTGTATTCAAAGAGGCCTTCGTGCATTGACGGAGGCTTTCTATAGGCCACCAACAACGAAGCGGGGAAAGGGGACTATCTTGCCTCGCGATGGACCAAACCCCAGAATTGGTTTGCCATATACTTATTTGATGGCATGGTTCGCCCTTCACTGCCCCTCCACGATCCAGGCTGGTGAGGATCCCCCAGAAGGTGTTCGAATGACGCTTCTCCGTCGATTCGAGGGGTGTTCGTGGTCACGGACTTATGTGGCTGGGGTCCGCAAACTGCTGTGTCGCCATGACGTCTATAGCCTTTTCTGATGCTTCCCCTACATTTGCGATGCAGGTTATGGTGAAGAATTCAAGGATGTAGGGGAAGGGCAGACGTCATTAAGTCGGGGAGTCTTCGAATGGCTGGTCAGCATCCGGCCATCCCACTTGTTGTATAGAAGCGCGGACACCTGTTACCTAGAGCCCTATGTTCCGAGTCAGTTTGCTCGTCAGTTTGGGTATGACCAACTGTATGTAGGCAATCCAAACAGCAGTCTGGCCTTTATGGGGAGCCTCATCGATGGAGCTCGTGCCTGGCGGTTCTTCATTGCTGGCTGTACTGAGGCGCGACTGTGCATGCCGCTAAGGACTCCTAACCTTCTGACGACCCTGGGATTCTGCCAGTGGTATAGAATCTCGAACTCCACACCCACTGAATTTTCTATTAATTCCTTTGGTATGAAGTTGATCTCTCAGCGACTGAAGCGGAAGGTCACTGAGAAGAGCGAGGGTAAGAGGGTCCGTGTTTCAGGCCTCGGGGAATTCATTGCTGTTGATGATAGCGAAGCCTCGGATGCAGGAAGTCCTCGCTTTGAAGAGGATACAGGTGCTGAAGCTCCAGCAGCTGCTTCTGGTGGGGTAGGCACGACCCCCATGGAACACGTTGACGTGGAAGAAGTGGAGGAAGAAGATCCTGATATCCACTTCAAGCGAAAGCGGGAAGGTGGATCTCGTAGGAAGAGGGTAGTGAAGAAGCCCCGTCGCTACACTCCTACTGTTATTGCAGAGGGTGAATCATCTGCAGTGCCTGCTTCTCCTGCTCCATAAGTCCTTAAGCTGTCGGCTTGTAGGCAGACCGCTGGTAAAGCTGCTCCGGACCTGGGTATGATCAACTCCGTTCTTATAATACACTCTTATGTATTCCAGATAACTCATTGTTTACTTTATGATTCAGAAACTGAGGTGGTGAAAGACCTGAGAGCTGAGGCTGTCGGAGAACAGGGGGAGCATTATGATCCCCTGTTCACTTATAGAGAAGGCGATGAGGCTGGCTATTTCTGTAACGCCCCGATCCGGCGGATACGGAGACATTACTGCAACGTATATACGCAAGTCAGAAGTACCTTCACGTATATACGCTAAGCATCAGTACAGGCAAGAATCAGAGTACGGAAGCAAGTGGTGCATTATACATTCCAACATATGAGTACAATTACAAAGTTATCACCAGAGGTGATCCAATATTACATGAATATTACATCACCGATATGCGCAATTGCGAGATTACAAGCAGATGTACATGGATAAATAGTACAAAAGAGCACTCACGAGTTTACTAAAGGAAAACTCGAGAGGCACACAGGGGGGCCTGGAAGGATAGAGCTCTGAACGGTCTGCTGGAGATCCACGCTTCAGCTGCGCCACTCTGATCAACAACAGGGAGAATCCACACGCTCCAAGCTCCTTGACCTGGACATGAGAATCCAGGGGAGTCAGATGAAACTCCCCAGGCGAGTGGTGATACAAAAGCCAAGTGGCGAGCAAGGATAAGCACATGTAAAGCGATAAGACCAAGTATAGCCGAGGACGAGCAAATCTGATTGTATGGTTTCAGATCACGGCTCCATAAGACTAGTACGTCGAAGGAATAATCCAAACAAGGAAACCCTCATCTATATACCTTTATCTTATGTTTCCATAATCCAAGCACATACAATCCAATTGTACTCTGGGCATGATAAGATAATGAACAGGAGTCAGGTGGATACAAGGAATAAAGCAGGGCATGAGCAGTTAATATAATAATTCTCATAAAACCGGAAATCCGATGTAAAATCCAGGACAAGCAAATATGATAAGGCATATCACAGATTCAAAGCCGTTTAAGCTGCAGGCTTCAGTATGCGTCCCATTCCACATACCTCTACTTACAACTTAAAGAGCCGGTTATTAGACACTTTATTATTACTCGTCTTACCCTGATATCTAGCTATGTGAACTAGCGTCCCAGCACACATAGATCCATATCCGAGTAAAGCAAGGTTGTTATTGGAAACCAGCGGGGGTATCAACGAACTATGTTTACAGTGGGTCCCGTACATACCGGGACCACGGCCCAGGATTGTTCCGTTGCTTGGTGACGGAAACCAGCCGCAAGGCTAAACAGGAGGGACTTATGTATGCCCTTATCATGATTCAGGAGGAGGGAGCCAGCACTCCCCTCGGTCGCCTGGAGGCCCACAGGTCAGACCGGAAGTTTTAGTTGCACAACATGCCTAATACCACTGTAAACACGAACACATATTGATAGCCGCATGTTTCCCCGACCCAATACAAGTTGGTTCATTTTATGATTTATTAGGTTAATTATCAATTTACGGGAATAACAGGAACAGGACATGATCAGGAATTCAGGAGTTCAGGTCACTGTATATAATACAGGATAACAGGTCACTGATCATGATACAGGATATCAGGTCACTGTACATAGTACAGGATAACAAGGCAGGGTTCCCGTAAATGTGATAATCACAGGTCAAGTATATCATGCTGAGTGTCAAGGGATAGCATGACAAGATGGTGATATTAGACAGGCAACCAGTCATGTCAAGAGATTGATAATAATCCGGTGGCAAGTCATATCATAACAAGGGTCTTGCCAAGAAGTAGCATGTCAGGTGTTAGATGATAATACATCAGTTGTCAGGTGATATACATGTGTTAAAAGTAATATGAAAACGACAAGTAGTATAGACAGGTGTCAGGCATGAAGTAATGGCATGGTACGTGTTATCATAACAAGCTTTGTAAATAATAGGCATCAGCGAAATGGTTGAGCATATCAAGCGGAGCTAAGCAAGCTGGAAATACAGATAGCAACCAGGATTTATCACTGGAGCGTCTGGCGAGGTTACCGGGACGACTCGACTGAAGTACGAGCGGTAAATCCGGCAGCAACTCGCCTAGACGAATCTAGTGGTAAAGCGCTGAACGCTGATCATGATAACCAGGCGGAGCTGAACAAGCTGGAAGCACAGGCAGCGAACAGAGTTTAGACACTAATGCGCTCTGCGAGGTTACCGGGATACTCGGATTAAGATACGAGTAGAGAATCCGGCAGCAACTCGCCTAGACGAATTTAGTGAATAAAGCACCGAGCGCTAAGCATGCTCACCAGGCGGAGCTGAGAAACCTGACGATCCCAATCACGCCTCTTCCGAGACAGTGAGGGACCGGAGGCTGAACTGAGAGACCTGCCGGTTCCAATCACATCTCTTTCGAGATAGTGAGTGACCGGAGGTTGAAGGGGTCCGGAAGCCAAGTATGGTATAAGGCAGTACAATACATCACAGGCATGGTATGAGTACAAGAAGTAAACTACCCTAGTACAAGCATTCGTCACAGAGCAATACATGTCCAGATATTGGCACTCGGCCATACACAAATACAGGGACTCAGCCCAATACAAAATACAAGAAATGGAATACATATCGACCCGACGAAGCGGGGAAACCCAAATGGAGGCGAGAGCGAGGACACTCGCCTAAATCACCGGAAAGCCGGAAAGTCTGGAATCCATGGAACTCGCGCACGCGCCATAAAATAATATATATTTATGAGGAGAGAGAAAGTGAAGAGGACAGAGAAAGAGTAACAGGGAGACGCGAGCTTCCGAGAGAGAGACGCGGGGGACGCAGACATGGGAGTCGCGTCGCAGGAATAACAGACGCGGGAAAGAGCAGACGCGGGGATCGCGTTGCGACAATACAAGAAGGACACAGACGCGGGAATAGGCTCTGCGCCGTGTCAAATGCAGAAACGCGGGAAGCGCGTCAAGGGATTGCCCAGACGCGGGGTTAAGATCCGCGTTAGGAAACAAACAGGGGAGGAAAGGTGCTTCCTTTGTTGTGCCCGACGAAGGGATGTTCGGCCCCAATCCAAAAGGAGGGTACCGGCCCTAAGTCTTGCCAACGGAGAAGAACGCGGACGCGGGAATCACAAACGCGGGAGTCGCGTTGTGAAGACACCACAAACGCGGGGATCGAGGCCCGCGTTCAAATCAGGGCACGAGGGGAACGCGGACGCGGCCGTGGGGTCCGCATCGCGCTAGCACGAGGAGATCACAGACGCGGTTATTAGCCTCGCGTCGTGACGATACAATAACGCGAGGGCCGCGTCAAGAGGAGGTCGCCCGCACGCGGGGTGAGACCCGCGCCGGCAAATCACAGAGAGAGTCAGGGAGTTCTAGAGAGAGAATTTTAGGGAGGAGAGAGAGTGAGAGATCAGGTGAGAAAGAGAGAGCAGGAGAGAGAAAATCCAAGGGAGAGAGAGAGAGAGAGAGAAAATGGGGGTCCCAGGAGAGAGAAAATAAGGGGTAGGGGCTTTGCCCCTCTCTGGATCCACGCACACAGCGCCCCCAAGGGGGCGCTCAGCCTGGCCGCCGGCCAGGCGGCGGCGCCGGCCGGCGCCGGTCACCAGCAAAGGAGGAGGGGGCGGCTGCCCCCTCAACAGAACAAGGAGGGGGGCTGTGCCCCCCTCCAGCAGAGAAAAGAGAGGGGGCTTGCCCCCCTCTCAGCCCAGCACAGGGGGCCCAGGCGGGCCCCCTGGCCGCCCACGGCCGCCGGCACAGCGCCGGCGGCGCCAGAACAGGGGTGGCGCCGGCCACCCCAGGAGAGGAGAAGGAGGGGGCTGCTGCCCCCTCCACAGCAGCGCACAGGGGGCCGGGTGGCCCCCTGGCCGCGCCCAAGGCCGCCGGCACATGGCCGGCGGCGGTCTGCCCTCGCCGGGGCAGCGCCGGAGGAGAGAAGGGGGGTCCGGCGAGGAGGGGCCGGACCGGATCTGGGGAGGACGAGAAAAAGGAAGGAAAAGGAAAAGAAAAGAAAAGGAAAAAAGGAAAGAAAAGATAAATAGAGAGGTCATGGAGGTGGCCGGAGATGGGAGTCTTCCTCGCCGGCGTCGTGGTGGCCGGAGACGCCGGCGGTGATGGAGGTCGAAGGTGGTGGCCGGATTTGGGGGGGGTTCGGCCCTCTCTTGGAGGAGAAGAAGAAGAAGAAAAAGAGAAGAAGAAAGAATGAAGGGAAAGAAAAGAAAAAGAAAAGAAAAAGAAAAAGAAAAGGGGAGAGAGAGATTGTGATAGGGATTGATGGGAAAGGGAGTAGGTGAGGGAGGTGGTGTCTCCCACGTGGGGGGAGATGGCTGCGGGGTTGATGGGAGAAAGAAAGAAAAGAAAGAAAGAAAAGAAAGATTGGAAAATAATAATATTATAATATGGCCCGAAAATCGACTGCTCCAGAAAAATCCCCAAAAATACCCGGAGGTAGAAAACGTCATCCTGAGGAATAATACGAAATCGGTTTTCCAAAATAAAATCCCGTTTTCAAATTAAAAATCCGGAAGTCAGCCGCCGATACCGGTCCACACCGGGTCGGCCGGATTTTGATAAATTCTGAAAAATCCCAGAAAATGTATTAAAGAGTAAAATATGATTTTAAGAAGCAAAGTGAAAGCGGAATTCAGAAATTCAATCCCGATAGTCCCGGAATCAACCAGCGATACTGGCCGATACCGACTCTGGTGGAATTTCCATAAATTCATAAAATCCTCAGAAAAAGGTATTTAAATAAGAAATGTGATTTTAAAAAATAATGTCTAAAGGCACTTCTCGTAATTCCAATCCGTTTGTAAATTAAAAATCCGGGAATCGGTCAGCGGCACTGATCGACACCGGTTTAGAAGATTCCCAACTTAATTGAGGAAAATTCCAGAAAATCATAGAAAATCTAGAATATTGGAAAATGATGTTTAAAACTGAAATCGGTCAAATCGGAATACCGGAATGTCCAAATCGAGCAACACTCTAGGATCGGGCCCTCGGTTCAGACTAGGGCCGACTCCGAGTCCTCGAATCCAAATCCAAGACAAAACGTTCATATAAATAATTTATAATACAAAACAAATATAGGAAGTAAATCAAAAAAAATACGATCAGAAAATACGAATACGCAACTAAGTACGTATTCCGGGAACGGGGTGTTACACTCCATCCACCTTACAAAAAATTGCGTCCTCGCAATTTCGATAAGGGGTGAAATGAACACAAAAGATAGGAATGAGGATTATGCCAATTAAGATATGAATAACTATGAGCCGTTCTCCCAGATCAACTGAACGGCTAACTCAAGACTGAGGCATCTCCGCACTTCTGTCGTATATATACATCCTCTGACGGTGCCATACTGATCTGATGTCTGCTCATAAGGGAACGCTGTCAGAACTTCAAAAGACTAATCCATCCTGAATAATATAGATTGAGCTGACTTGGAGAGATAATCAATAATACTTCAATCAGGCTGTGAACCAAAGCTGATGAGATCCATAGAAATCCATAGTGCTGAAATCCATAATATAATACAAAACCCTGCATGGCATGATGTTGTCCTTCTGCAGTAGAATTACTGAGGTGCCATATACATATTAATTCCCCGGGAATAAACCAGAATACCCAAGATAAAGAAAACCTTGATAATGATGAGTATAAATCAAGAAGACCAATAATTAAGAATTTCCGTAAACTGGGCGTTGCTAATTCTGAAAGACGTAGCCAAGAATATAGAATAACTGTGAAGAATTTGGAATACTGACTTCTGAATGATAACCCGTCTGCAGATGAAACATGAAGAAGATATCTGAGCCCTGCAAGATTGGTAGAATGGACCATTAACAAAGGTCATGGCGATAGTCCAGATATAGTGATGAAATTCTGTTCAGCAGATCCATGAAAGCACGCTGGGCAGAAGAAATCCGAGGAATGGCTAGAGTGCTAAGCACTGAAGGGACTAGCCACGGATGAAACCAAGCCTAGACGAGGTCATCGCGTAACACAGCTCAGGTGTTTAAACATTAGGGTGCGGCGAGGCTAACGCTCTGCGAGACTCGCATATAGCGAAGTTCACGCGACGAAGCCAGCGCGTAACACAACGCTAAATGCTAAGCACCAGGGTGCAGCGAAACTCACACCTGGTTAGGTTCACGGATGACTAGAACACGACCCTCGCTTAGCGAGGCTAGCGGAACCTTTGGTCCACCAAATCAATAAAACTGCCAGGAGTTATTGGCTCTGAGAACACAATCAAGAAATCACAAGAATCAAAACGAGTCTCGAATACTGTCTTCTAAATAATAACCTGACTGCAGATTAGCTCTGAGAATACCCGAGTTCCATGGACATAGTCGAAGAAATCATGATCGCTGTTAGAGGAATAGGAATGAAAAATATCATAACTTTGTCTGCCAGAAGTCCTGATTCTGAATTACTGTTATATACTGACACTCCTCATGAAATGATGCAATCTATCTGACTATATAAGCGATGACTACTCCACTTGACGTACCGGTCTCCTAGGATGTATCCATAAATACAAGAATATAATGCGAGGCCGAAGATCTGCCCAGTATAAGACAATGTGACATACCAGAGTCGAGGAATGCCAGAACATAATGAGAGTGACTACATCTGCCTTGCTATTATCTCACTAGTCTATACATATCTTAAGTGGCATAAAGGTTATAAAAATCAGAATAGTAAAAATAGGAGAGATAGGAATCATGAATTAGGGAGAGAGATAGGACGGACTAGGATTGATGGTGATAGTGCAATAAGGAGGACATGATAGAGAGAAGTTTACCAACTCCCGGACATGCTAAAAATGGGGATAATGGTTACGGTCAGTCCTTTCAGGGTTCCTTTTTCAGATATTGAGCATCCCTTCTTGCTCTCACCCCATCATATTGAGCATTCCGACTTCCTCTTTTGTCCGATTATATGTTTGCCTCCCTTCATCATGTGCCCTAGTTCTCGGTCTCTTTTGTGTATGACTCCATGCTGGATGCTGGGGATGAAGTGAGGTTATTCTGACAGTAGGTCCTGGATTCCCTCACAACGGTGATACTGGAAGAGTTGATCTGATCGGTGTAATGTTCCCTGTCTCTTTGAACAGACAGTCACTTTTCAATTAATCTCCGAACCCGTATATGACATAATCCGTAACCTTTCTGGTGGTTGTGTTGGAGGTGCCCGGCTTCAGACAACATCCGCACATCATATGTTGTGGGCAGGATTGGAGGGATGGCTTAGCTAGTAGGGCGTCCAGAGGCCTGTCTGAGCCTTCAACTTCCATCAATTAAGAGGGTCTCTTCACCAACTTCATCTGCAACTCATTCTAATCTTTCTCCTCTAGGTCCATTCCACTCCCGGATGATGACTGAAGAACTTGAGAATACTCCTTGGGCTGCTTGGGGATAAGAAACATCCTGCTCTTCATCTTCATTTCTCACTTAAGATATTGCTTGCTCGGTTCTCCTTATCGGCCACCATGTAAAACACCGACCGACTCTGCCTTAGGAATTTTGCGGTGTACTTATTTACAATCCAATCTCCCTACCGCAATTTGATAAATCATTCTTTCATTTCTTCCTGGGCTATTACAGAGAAGAATCTTCCTATAGAAATCCTTCGAGAACTAGTCCCAAGTGTTGGGCTTTCCCAGTCTCGCTGCTTCCGCCAACTATTACATCCAGGCTACATCTTCTAACTGAATCTCGATCATTTTCACCTAGTTCTCGTCAGGGACCCAAGTTGACTTAGAAGACCTATCAGGTTTACTGACCACTGCTATACCTCCAGGGCTTCTCCATGCTTGAAAAGATTGCCGGCTGTAATTTCCTGAAATCCAACATGTCGTCTGGCTTCTGTTCCCGGAGTACAACCAATGATCCTTGGTGCGGGACCTTCGTCTGTACTTGATCGTGTCTCATCATATCTTGCAGTAATAGTCTCAAATCAAGATTTTCTCCGTTAGGGTTACCCTAGGAAGAACCAGATCCGTTATGATTTTCCCATCTTTCATGTCCGAGTTGGTCCAAGAATAACAAGAAACTGAAGTATGAAAGGATAGGATAACTTCAGAATTCAAGGATAAGATTATCAAGAGAGAATGGATAACTTTGTACTTGTAGTTGGATTGTATAACCAAGACTCATGCATTCCAGTTGCAAATTTCTTTACCATTAATTTGCCGTCTGGACGTACTGAGGAGGTGAGAGCCTAGGCTCTGATACCAACCTGTAACGCCCCGATCCGGCGGATACGGAGACATTACTGCAACGTATATACGCAAGTCAGAAGTACCTTCACGTATATACGCTAAGCATCAGTACAGGCAAGAATCAGAGTACGGAAGCAAGTGGTACATTATACATTCCAACATATGAGTACAATTACAAAGTTATCACCAGAGGTGATCCAATATTACATGAATATTACATCACCGATATGCGCAATTGCGAGATTACAAGCAGATGTACATGGATAAATAGTACAAAAGAGCACTCACGAGTTTACTAAAGGAAAACTCGAGAGGCACACAGGGGGGCCTGGAAGGATAGAGCTCTGAACGGTCTGCTGGAGATCCACGCTTCAGCTGCGCCACTCTGATCAACAACAGGGAGAATCCACACGCTCCAAGCTCCTTGACCTGGACATGAGAATCCAGGGGAGTCAGATGAAACTCCCCAGGCGAGTGGTGATACAAAAGCCAAGTGGCGAGCAAGGATAAGCACATGTAAAGCGATAAGACCAAGTATAGCCGAGGACGAGCAAATCTGATTGTATGGTTTCAGATCACGGCTCCATAAGACTAGTACGTCGAAGGAATAATCCAAACAAGGAAACCCTCATCTATATACCTTTATCTTATGTTTCCATAATCCAAGCACATACAATCCAATTGTACTCTGGGCATGATAAGATAATGAACAGGAGTCAGGTGGATACAAGGAATAAAGCAGGGCATGAGCAGTTAATATAATAATTCTCATAAAACCGGAAATCCGATGTAAAATCCAGGACAAGCAAATATGATAAGGCATATCACAGATTCAAAGCCGTTTAAGCTGCAGGCTTCAGTATGCGTCCCATTCCACATACCTCTACTTACAACTTAAAGAGCGGTTATTAGACACTTTATTATTACTCGTCTTACCCTGATATCTAGCTATGTGAACTAGCGTCCCAGCACACATAGATCCATATCCGAGTAAAGCAAGGTTGTTATTGGAAACCAGCGGGGGTATCAACGAACTATGTTTACAGTGGGTCCCGTACATACCCGGGACCACGGCCCAGGATTGTTCCGTTGCTTGGTGACGGAAACCAGCCGCAAGGCTAAACAGGAGGGACTTATGTATGCCCTTATCATGATTCAGGAGGAGGGAGCCAGCACTCCCCTCGGTCGCCTGGAGGCCCACAGGTCAGACCGGAAGTTTTAGTTGCACAACATGCCTAATACCACTGTAACACGAACACATATTGATAGCCGCATGTTTCCCCCGACCCAATACAAGTTGGTTCATTTTATGATTTATTAGGTTAATTATCAATTTACGGGAATAACAGGAACAGGACATGATCAGGAATTCAGGAGTTCAGGTCACTGTATATAATACAGGATAACAGGTCACTGATCATGATACAGGATATCAGGTCACTGTACATAGTACAGGATAACAAGGCAGGGTTCCCGTAAATGTGATAATCACAGGTCAAGTATATCATGCTGAGTGTCAAGGGATAGCATGACAAGATGGTGATATTAGACAGGCAACCAGTCATGTCAAGAGATTGATAATAATCCGGTGGCAAGTCATATCATAACAAGGGTCTTGCCAAGAAGTAGCATGTCAGGTGTTAGATGATAATACATCAGTTGTCAGGTGATATACATGTGTTAAAAGTAATATGAAAACGACAAGTAGTATAGACAGGTGTCAGGCATGAAGTAATGGCATGGTACGTGTTATCATAACAAGCTTTGTAAATAATAGGCATCAGCGAAATGGTTGAGCATATCAAGCGGAGCTAAGCAAGCTGGAAATACAGATAGCAACCAGGATTTATCACTGGAGCGTCTGGCGAGGTTACCGGGACGACTCGACTGAAGTACGAGCGGTAAATCCGGCAGCAACTCGCCTAGACGAATCTAGTGGTAAAGCGCTGAACGCTGATCATGATAACCAGGCGGAGCTGAACAAGCTGGAAGCACAGGCAGCGAACAGAGTTTAGACACTAATGCGCTCTGCGAGGTTACCGGGATACTCGGATTAAGATACGAGTAGAGAATCCGGCAGCAACTCGCCTAGACGAATTTAGTGAATAAAGCACCGAGCGCTAAGCATGCTCACCAGGCGGAGCTGAGAAACCTGACGATCCCAATCACGCCTCTTCCGAGACAGTGAGGGACCGGAGGCTGAACTGAGAGACCTGCCGGTTCCAATCACATCTCTTTCGAGATAGTGAGTGACCGGAGGTTGAAGGGGTCCGGAAGCCAAGTATGGTATAAGGCAGTACAATACATCACAGGCATGGTATGAGTACAAGAAGTAAACTACCCTAGTACAAGCATTCGTCACAGAGCAATACATGTCCAGATATTGGCACTCGGCCATACACAAATACAGGGACTCAGCCCAATACAAAATACAAGAAATAGAATACATATCGACCCGACGAAGCGGGGAAACCCAAATGGAGGCGAGAGCGAGGACACTCGCCTAAATCACCAGAAAGCCGGAAAGTCTGGAATCCATGGAACTCGCGCACGCGCCATAAAATAATATATATTTATGAGGAGAGAGAAAGTGAAGAGGACAGAGAAAGAGTAACAGGGAGACGCGAGCTTCCGAGAGAGAGACGCGGGGGACGCAGACATGGGAGTCGCGTCGCAGGAATAACAGACGCGGGAAAGAGCAGACGCGGGGATCGCGTTGCGACAATACAAGAAGGACACAGACGCGGGAATAGGCTCTGCGCCGTGTCAAATGCAGAAACGCGGGAAGCGCGTCAAGGGATTGCCCAGACGCGGGGTTAAGATCCGCGTTAGGAAACAAACAGGGGAGGAAAGGTGCTTCCTTTGTTGTGCCCGACGAAGGGATGTTCGGCCCCAATCCAAAAGGAGGGTACCGGCCCTAAGTCTTGCCAACGGAGAAGAACGCGGACGCGGGAATCACAAACGCGGGAGTCGCGTTGTGAAGACACCACAAACGCGGGGATCGAGGCCCGCGTTCAAATCAGGGCACGAGGGGAACGCGGACGCGGCCGTGGGGTCCGCATCGCGCTAGCACGAGGAGATCACAGACGCGGTTATTAGCCTCGCGTCGTGACGATACAATAACGCGAGGGCCGCGTCAAGAGGAGGTCGCCCGCACGCGGGGTGAGACCCGCGCCGGCAAATCACAGAGAGAGTCAGGGAGTTCTAGAGAGAGAATTTTAGGGAGGAGAGAGAGTGAGAGATCAGGTGAGAGAGAGAGAGCAGGAGAGAGAAAATCCAAGGGAGAGAGAGAGAGAGAGAGAAAATGGGGGTCCCAGGAGAGAGAAAATAAGGGGTAGGGGCTTTGCCCCTCTCTGGATCCACGCACACAGCGCCCCCAAGGGGGGCGCTCAGCCTGGCCGCCGGCCGGCGCCGGTCACCAGCAAAGGAGGAGGGGGCGGCTGCCCCCTCAACAGAACAAGGAGGGGGGCTGTGCCCCCCTCCAGCAGAGAAAAGAGAGGGGGCTTGCCCCCCTCTCAGCCCAGCACAGGGGGCCCAGGCGGGCCCCCTGGCCGCCCACGGCCGCCGGCACAGCGCCGGCGGCGCCAGAACAGGGGTGGCGCCGGCCACCCCAGGAGAGGAGAAGGAGGGGGCTGCTGCCCCCTCCACAGCAGCGCACAGGGGGCCGGGTGGCCCCCTGGCCTCGCCCAAGGCCGCCGGCACATGGCCGGCGGCGGTCTGCCCTCGCCGGGGCAGCGCCGGAGGAGAGAAGGGGGGTCCGGCGAGGAGGGGCCGGACCGGATCTGGGGAGGACGAGAAAAAGGAAGGAAAAGGAAAAGAAAAGAAAAGGAAAAAAGGAAAGAAAAGATAAATAGAGAGGTCATGGAGGTGGCCGGAGATGGGAGTCTTCCTCGCGGCGTCGTGGTGGCCGGAGACGCCGGCGGTGATGGAGGTCGAAGGTGGTGGCCGGATTGGGGGGGGTTCGGCCCTCTCTTGGAGGAGAAGAAGAAGAAGAAAAAGAGAAGAAGAAAGAGAATGAAGGAAAGAAAAGAAAAAGAAAAGAAAAGAAAAGAAAAGGGGAGAGAGAGATTGTGATAGGGATTGATGGGAAAGGGAGTAGGTGAGGGAGGTGGTGTCTCCCACGTGGGGGAGATGGCTGCGGGGTTGATGGGAGAAAGAAAGAAAAGAAAGAAAGAAAAGAAAGATTGGAAAATAATAATATTATAATATGGCCCGAAAATCGACTGCTCCAGAAAAATCCCCAAAAATACCCGGAGGTAGAAAACGTCATCCTGAGGAATAATACGAAATCGGTTTTCCAAAATAAAATCCCATTTTCAAATTAAAAATCTGGAAGTCAGCCGCCGATACCGGTCCACACCGGGTCGGCCGGATTTTGATAAATTCTGAAAAATCCCAGAAAATGTATTAAAGAGTAAAATATGATTTTAAGAAGCAAAGTGAAAGCGGAATTCAGAAATTCAATCCCGATAGTCCCGGAATCAACCAGCGATACTGGCCGATACCGACTCTGGTGGAATTTCCATAAATTCATAAAATCCTCAGAAAAAGGTATTTAAATAAGAAATGTGATTTTAAGAAATAATGTCTAAAGGCACTTCTCGTAATTCCAATCCGTTTGTAAATTAAAATTCGGGAATCGGTCAGCGGCACTGATCGACACCGGTTTAGAAGATTCCCAACTTATTGAGGAAAATTCCAGAAAATCATAGAAAATCTAGAATATTGAAAAATGATGTTTAAAACTAAAATCGGTCAAATCGGAATACCGGAATGTCCAAATCGAGCAACACTCTAGGATCGGGCCCTCGGTTCAGACTAGGGCCGACTCCGAGTCCTCGAATCCAAATCCAAGACAAAACGTTCATATAAATAATTTATAATACAAAACAAATATAGGAAGTAAATCAAAAAAAATACGATCAGAAAATACGAATACGCAACTAAGTACGTATTCCGGGAACGGGGTGTTACAATTTCGCTGTCTCGGAAGAGTCTGGAGGTGATGCGGCCGATGTAGATCCTTCGAGTGCTGGGACTTCAAAAGGAAGTCCCGTAGCTTCTAGCTCTTTTGGGTGGACCACCGAGGGTTCGGCGAGCGAAGGTGGGCCGTCCGTCCGTGTTGACTCTGCCAAAGACTTTTCTATGGATCCTAAGGGGACTGATGCCATTGTTGAAGGACTTCAGAGAGAGACTGCGGTCAAGGTAGTCGAGATGATACCATCTTTTGGTAGCATTCTGCTCTTTCGTGAGTAATTTCTTCTATATTCATTACGCCTTGCTTAAACAAAATCTTGTTGCAGGTGTTCCACCTCTTGGCGCATCGACTTCGAGGGAGCCAACCAATCTTCCTGAGGGAACGGGGGTGAAGCAAGTACTTTGACCGCGGTGGATGCTGCTGAGCTGGAGGCCTTGTATCACGGTCTGCCCTCCTATCAACCTGAACCGACAAGTGGAAGGGGGATTGAGGGAACAGTAGTTACGGAACCATCCTCGCTTCCAACTATATTGGTAAGTGAGGTGCTGTTGGTTTTGCCGGTGCAGCCTATTTTGTCAAGCGCGGAGCTGAAGGTAATTGCCAGTCCTACTTCTTCAATATTGGTAGTTGAGCCAGCTCTCTCGGAAATAGTCACTAGTTCTACCTCGGTTGTGGCTGGTGTACTGGTCTCAATGAGGATTCCTCCGAGATCACCGACGATCCCTCATGTTGCTGCAACCAGTGCTTCTATTATTTCCTTCATAGTTACGCCAGTGAAGACAGTGGAAGCTCTGTCTTCAGCGGCTGCTCATTTGCCGGGAGTAATTGAGGTCGAGAACGAATTCTGGCTGAGTTAGTCGACAGCTTTTATAAGAGCTTGAAGTGATCCATTGCTTTGGTCTTGAAGGGCTCGACTACCTCATTCTCTGCTTTAAAGGTGGTCCTCTCCCGAAGCATTGACAGTATCTGAGACTTTGGAGGGGATGACCAGGCCGCCACATTGGAGCTTCTGATGGACAGACTCGAGAGGGATGTGGACGAATGACGCCGTCTTAGCCATTCAGATCTGGAGTCTTCAGTTAACGAACAGCTTGCGCATCTTGTTGCTCAAATGCATGAAGCTCATCTCGCCGCTCAAGAAGCTGCTAAGGCAATTTCTTCTGATTTGAAATCTTTAGAGACAAGGAAAGTAGAGCTCGGGGATGCCATAGATGCTTCTAGCAGTGCTCTACTTGACGCTGAGGATAAAATTGAAAAGGGCAAGGAAATGATCAGGAAGGCTAATCTTCTTTTGTCCACAGCTGAACCAGTGCGTCTTGAAGAGACTGCTCGGCTTGAGCAGCTTAAGGTCCAGAATGACGAAGTGTTGCAGCATGAGCTAGCACAGAGGGTAACCTTGGTTGAAATTGAAGCTCGCTTGGCCCAGACAACGAGCTTTTTTGAGGCCGAGTTGAGGTCGCAGGCGCTTATCAGGGCTGCTGAAGAGAGGAAGACTAGGTTGGCCACTCTTGAAGAACGGATCAAGTCCTATGTGTTGGCCCAAAGGCCTTCCACCCTAGTTTTGATGATGATTAACTCATGTAGTTATGTTACTAATATTCTTGTGATTTTAGTTCCAGATCAGTTAACAAGATATTAGTTGGTGATAGCTTCAACAAAGGAGTTTAGAAGCTTTTCATGGTGATTCCAGGGCTCAACCTTCAAGATCACACATTGCCTAGCCCATGGATGGAGTTTTGGATCGGGTCTACTTGAAGATGGAGATCGTCAAGAAGACTTAGGTATCCTACTTTAGATAGTGTGTTTAGATCCATTTGTAAAGCTTAGTATAGTTGATATGCTCAAGTGCACAATACACACACGTTTCATGTTTTGGATTTGGTTTCATGAATAGTAGATCAAAACAAGTTTACTTTATTCTTATGTATATTAGATATGTTCTAGATATACATACATGCTTTAAACTTGCTAGACAAACTTATTTTGACTATCCTATTCATGTTTTGGAAAAATCAAGTTTGATAAAAAAAATACAAGTGTTGGTTTTGATAAAATTTGCAAGACTCAAAAAGAATTGAAATGATTGATATATGTCTTGAAATTTTTATCACAAGTTTGTTTATCAAAGTAAAATGATAAAACAATTTTTATGGAATTTTCAGAAAAGATAAAAGATTTATTAAAATATTTTAACATGTGTTTCTGACCCAGGTTTGTGTTGACAGGCCAGGTTGGTCGACCGTATGGGTCGACCGCACCAAGGGCCGGTCGACCGACGTGCACAGACTTGTGCACGTTTGGCAGACACAAACTCGGTCGACCGTCAGGGTCGACCGGGTCTGAGAGCTCTGCTCTCTGTTTGTTTGGGTCGACCGGGGCGGTCGACCTGGTTGCCCCAACGGTCACATTTCTGACCGTTGGCGGTCGGCCGAGCCGGCCGACCGGTAGCCTGTCAGGCTGCCACATCAGCCTAACGGCTAGTTTTCTGATGGGCCTATATAAACCCCAATTCTTTGAGATTTTGGCCAAGGTTTTTGCAAGAGAAAAATTCCCAGTTTCCCTGAGTTTAAAACAAGTTTTTCAAAAGAGTTTTTGGGCTTTAAACTTCCAATCTTATTGTTTTAGGTTTTTGGAAAAATCAAAGAAAAGAGAATTTTGGGAGATTTGTCTTGGCTTTCATTTTCTATCTTTTACAAGAGTTTTCCCAAGCATTTTCTTTGAGTTTCTTGTTTTCCAAACACCTAGTTTTTCACACTTGAGCTATCATCTATCCTATTCTATTAGGATCTTGTTTTTGTGGAAAAAGAGATTGGTTTGTGGTTGAAAGAAACCACTTGTTGTAAACACCCTTGATCTTGTTGTATCCCTCTTTGGTAGAGGTTGATCCGGTGATTGGTTTGTTCCCTCTAGTGAGAGGTGGAGTTTGTTGTTGTTTGCTCCCTCTAGTGAGAGGTGGAGTTGGGTTTGTAACCCTCTTCGGTAGAGGTGTTGTGGTTGTATTGGCTACGGGCCTACCCCTCGGTTGTGAGGTGGTTGTTTGAGAGAGGAGTTTGGTACTCTAGAGTTGTAACAAATCCTCTTCGGTAGAGGTTCTCTCGGTGGGAGATAGTGGATTGGAAATCCTACACGGTGGTGTAGGCGGGGATGTAAAGCTAAGGGCTCGAACTCGAAACATATCCTTGTGTTTGCGTTTGATCCAATATCTCTCAACTCTCTCTCTCTTATTTGTGCAAAGCATCATTCTTATTGCCATATCATTCATATCATATACATTGCTTGTGTTGTAACTTGCATAATTCATATTGCTATATCTTGTATATGCTTGGTTGTTTGTGTGCCTCACTTATACTTAACCAACAAGAGCTTCACATAGCACCTCAACCCATATCTAGGAGAATCAAGAGGAGTTAGTCCAGAGCCCTTCACGGGGAATTCGGCTACACTTGTTGGTTGTATTAAGTGTGTTGCAAGAATTGTTTTTAAGCTTCCGCATTTAGCGCATTTAGTTCCTAGATTAGCATTTACACCTATTCACCCCCCCTCTAGGTGTGCTTTCAATTGGTATCAGAGCCAAGTGCTCTGATTTTGGGTCTAACAACCTAGAGTTAAAGATCCTCATTTTAGGCTAATCTTGTTTGCATTTGTTTGTTTGCAGACTCATATAGTTTACCATGGACTCATGACCCCACCTAGCTTTGACCCTTCCAACATTATTGTTTGGAAGATTAGGATGTCTGTTTATTTGCAAACCCTAGGACATAAAGTTTACCTTGCAATTACCAAGGAATCCTACCTTAGTGATAGCAAGCATATAGGGGCCAATGCACAAGCCCTTGAGGCCATTAGAAGCACATTACCTAAAGATTATCTTTGTGTGTTTCTAACTTTGATCCGCTTTGTAGTGTGGAACAAGTTGACAACCACCACCACCTCCAAGCTTCAATTGCAAATCAACCGGAGGAGTCTACTGGAGAATCCGACTCTCAATGCTTAATGGTCCAAGGGAATGACTCCCTTGAGGTACATTCGAAATCTCAACTAGATAATGATGATTGTACTAGTTCTTCAAATGATTATGTTGATCCCCATACTTTGAATGAAGAACTATCTTGTTTGTGAAAAATTAATAGAAAAATATAATTTGTTGAAAAAGAAAAGTCTAAGCATTAACAATGATAATAAAATTTGATTTCTAGACTTAATATTGTTTTGCAAGAGAAAGAGGAGATTGCTAATGAGAGGGATTCATTAAAGTCTCAACTTGATCTTGCACTTAAAGAAAATGAGTTTTTGAAAAACAAAAATGATTGTAATAATGTTTGAAGAAAAATAAAGTTTTGTCTTCAAAAATAGAATTTGTTGTAAAAAGAAAATAATTCTTTGAAAATGAAAATTGATTCTATTTCAAAGGATTTAGAAATTTGTTTAAAGAAAAATGAATTTTGCAAAATAAAATTGATGCACATGTTTGTCATGCTAGTGTAGCTTCTTCATCTAGTCTACCTAATGCATGTACCTCTTCTTCTAAGATTAATGATGATATTTGTTTGTTGAAGAAGAAGTGGATTGTTTGGGCTCCACTATGAGCCAATGTGCCATGAACCACACACGCTTGGAATCTTTGTTTCGAAAGAAACAAGTTCCATCTTTTCATGCACACCCTCCACGGCATACACATGCTCCTCACGGACACCATCACACGTATGCTCATGTGTACACTTGTACACATTGTGGACGTAAGGGCCACCTTGCTAAATTTTCTATGATAGAATACATAATGATAATTTAGCAAAGAATTTTGTTTGGGTTAGAGAAGGAACTAACCCCATGGACCCAGTGGGTACCAAAGACCACCCCTCCTATTGTTTATAATGTAGGTGTGGGCTCTCACATGACGTGAGAGTTGCCGTACCTTGGAATGGATGCGTTCCATACTTAAAGGAAATCAATTGGATGCATCACATTCAAGGGAAGTTTGGTGGAGAGGACCACCATGTTTTGGAGACAAGGAGAGTTGCCTTCTAGGTTTTGGTAACGATTACTAACTCCTAATTTATTGTTTCATGCTTTAATAATTATATTATAGCATGTTCCATTGTTTAGTGATTACTATGAAAATGCCATGCTTATTAGATTAGTGATATACATGTTTAGTTATTTTGAGACACCCATGTTTAATATGGATAAATTCTTTTGTGTTCTCACTATATGGTTGCTATTGCGTATATCATAAATCTAATAACATGTAGATATTCATAATAATCATGTTATGTTTATCATGTTAATTTTTATATTGTGTTTGATGCTTCATGTTAAGATTACTTGTTTAGATGTTAGTTTTCACTAAAACTAGGTATATACTTGTGCATATAGTGGGCCACAAATAAATCTATATATGTTTGAGCTTGAATGTTTATTTGTTCCCATTAGATGTGCTAGTATAGTCTAGTTTGATGAGTCATACATTTTAAACTTGTATTTCATTTTTGAATTTGTTTATGATTGTGTGTTTCACTTCATGTATATGTGTATTTGCCAAACTTTAAGATATACATGTATACCCCTTGAGTCATTTGCCTTTCATGCAAATCTATATATGGACTCAATTGTGTTTAGGGATATGTATGTATACTTCATGTTTGACAATTCATACATATACCTTGAAATAAAATTTGTTTGGTGAAGATTTAGTTTTCTTGATTTTGTGTTAATTGTTTAATTTCATGTATATGTCTATCTTGTCCAAACTATTAGATATACATGTTTATCCTTTTGAGCCACGTGCCTTAATGCATATATTTTGTGGACTCGTTGTGTTTTGGATATGTATGTATGCTTTAGTTTGTATAAGACATACATATACCTTGAAGATTAAATAGTTTTGATGATTTCATGTTTTCTTGTTTGAGGAATAATTGAGCTTAATGAAAATTTTCATGATTATAATATTCACACTTTATTTGTACACTCAATTTATTGCTGCTCATGTTTTATTTTCATGAGTCATATTTATGCCTAATTGAATTAGAGTGTTGATTATCTTGTGGATTCATGTTTTATGAAAAATAATCTAGTTTTATTCCTTGCTTGAAGAATTTCGTACTAGTTAACAAAATTTTCATTTTAACTAGTTCGTTTCTTCGTCGTATTATGAGGTATACACATGCTATTTATTGTTATGTCAATTGGTATCATTGAACTCTTTCAATTGGTATCATTTTGATCCTTTTGTATACTCATAATTGTTTATTGTGTATGTATATTTTCAATTGGTATCATCTATTGGTGATTGGTACTCATTCTATTTCATACACATATACTTGTTTATTTGTGCTATTATATTTCTATATCTTGAGCACAAATTTTGTTTATGCTAGAGCTTGAGCTTCAACTTTATTTCAATTGACTTAGTTTTTAATGGTATCTTATTACAAGCCTACGCATAGTTTTTGTTGGTATTTCATAAAGGGGGAGAAAATCGTTTTTCATATTTCAATTGGTACTTGTATTTCCACTCCCTTACTTATGATAGAAAATAGTCATTTCAATTGTTTATTTGGCTTAAAAATAAAAATACTATCTTTTGATATCAAGATGTCTTGTGTTTTAAATTGGTATCTAAAAATTTTGTTTAAAGAAAAATACAAAAGTTTTGATTTATATTGACTATATGCAAGGAGAGCTTAACATCTCTTCTACATATACTTCATGTTGAGTGTATCTTATATTGAGGAGCTTAACATCTCTTCTTTATGTGGTACACGTGTGTAGGGGGAGCTTCACATCTCCTCTTATGCATTACATAATGTGTGTTATGTGAATTAGGGCTTAACATCCCTCTTTCATGTAATGCATATGTGTAGGGAAGCTAACTTAGCGTCTTCCTCTTCATGAATGTATATAGCATATAACATTTATTGATCTTGTTTACTTTTAATTGATATCAGATGCTAATTTGTCATATCTAATTCTTTGGTATCTTAATTGATTGTAACCCTTATTGACTTTGTTTTTATTTTAGACAAAAAGGGTGGAACATTGGTTTTTATTGTTTTGATTGACAAAAAGGGGGAGAAAGGTTTTACCCTCATTTTATTGTTTTGATTGTTTACCCCTTGTTGATGATTGACAAAAAGGGGGAGAATTATTTGTGAGTTTAACATGCATTATATAAAAACTCATAAACTCTAATAGAGAAGATGTTTTAATGCATGATTTGTTCAAGTTTATATATGCATATTTATGTTTTTGCATAAATTAAGTTTAATATAGTTTAATGTTAATTGGTATCTAGAGCATGTTTTGTTTTTGAACATTTCATTGGTATCTAGAACCTTATGTTTATGCATATTTATGCATTCATGTTTAATATTCATTGCATATTTATGTTTATTTATTTATGCATGAGTTAAGGGGGAGCTTCTTTGAAGCTTAACTTTAATCCATGCATATATAACTCCATGAGTTTTGTCATCATCAAAAAGGGGAGATTGTTGGCCCAAAGGCCTTCCACCCTAGTTTTGATGATGATTAACTCATGTAGTTATGTTTACTAATATTCTTGTGATTTTAGTTCCAGATCAGTTAACAAGATATTAGTTGGTGATTAGCTTCAACAAAGGAGTTTAGAAGCTTTTCATGGTGATTCAGGCTCAACCTTCAAGATCACACATTGCCTAGCCCATGGATGGAGTTTTGGATCGGGTCTACTTGAAGATGGAGATCGTCAAGAAGACTTAGGTATCCTACTTTAGATAGTGTGTTTAGATCCATTTGTAAAGCTTAGTATAGTTGATATGCTCAAGTGCACAATACACACACGTTCATGTTTTGGATTTGGTTCATGAATAGTAGATCAAACAAGTTTACTTTATTCTTATGTATATTAGATATGTTCTAGATATACATACATGCTTTAAACTTGCTAGACAAACTTATTTTGACTATCCTATTCATGTTTTGGAAAAATCAAGTTTGATAAAAAAATACAAGTGTTGGTTTGATAAATTTGCAAGACTCAAAAATGAATTGATATGATTGATATATGTCTTGAAATTTTTATACAAAGTTGTTTATCAAAGTAAAATGATAAAACAATTTTTATGGAATTTTCAGAAAAGATAAAAGATTTATTAAAATATTTAACATGTGTTTCTGACCCAGGTTTGCGCTGACAGGCCAGGTCGGTCGACCGTATGGGTCGACCGCACCAAGGGCGGTCGACCCGTGAGGTCGACCGACGTGCACAGACTTGTGCACGTTTGGCAGACACAAACTCGGTCGACCGTCAGGGTCGACCGGGTCTGAGAGCTCTGCTCTCTGTTTGTTTGGGTCGACCGGGGCGGTCGACCGGGTTGCCCCAACGGTCACATTTCTGACCGTTGGCAGTCGGCCGGGCCGGCCGACCGGTAGCCTGTCAGGCTGCCACATCAGCCTAACGGCTAGTTTTCTGATGGGCCTATATAAACCCCAATTCTTTGGGATTTTGGCCAAGGTTTTTGCAAGAGAAAAATTCCCAGTTTCCCTGAGTTTTTAAACAAGTTTTTCAAAAGAGTTTTGGGCTTTAAACTTCCAATCTTATTGTTTTAGGTTTTTGAAAAAATCAAAGAAAAGAGAATTTTGGGAGATTTGTCTTGGCTTTCATTTTCTATCTTTTACAAGAGTTTTTCCAAGCATTTTCTTTGAGTTTCTTGTTTTCCAAACACCTAGTTTTCCACACTTGAGCTATCATCTATCCTATTCTATTAGGATCTTGTTTTGTGGAAAAAGAGATTGTTTTGTGGTTGAAAGAAACCACTTGTTGTAAACACCCTTGATCTTGTTGTATCCCTCTTTGGTAGAGGTTGATCGGGTGATTGGTTTGCTCCCTCTAGTGAAAGGTGGAGTTGGTTGTTGTTTGCTCCCTCTAGTGAGAGGTGGAGTGGTGTTTGTAACCCTCTTCGGTAGAGGTGTTGTGGTTGTATTGGCTACGGGCCTACCCCTCGGTTGTGAGGTGGGTGTTTGAGAGAGGAGTTTGGTACTCCTAGAGTTGTAACAAATCCTCTTCGGTAGAGGTTCCTCGGTGGGAGATAGTGGATTGGAAATCCTACACGGTGGTGTAGGCGGGGATGTAGAGCTAAGGGCTCGAACCTCGAAACATATCCTTGTGTTTGCGTTTGATCCAATATCTCTCAACTCTCTCTCTTATTTGTGCAAAGCATCATTCTTATTGCCATATCATTCATATCATATACATTGCTTGTGTTGTACCTTGCATAATTCATATTGCTATATCTTGTATATGCTTGGTTGTTTGTGTGCCTCACTTATACTTAACCAACAAGAGCTTCACATAGCACCTCAACCCATATCTAGGGGAATCAAGAGGAGTTAGTCCAGAGCCCTTCACGGGGAATTCGGCTACACTTGTTGATTGTATTAAGTGTGTTGCAAGAATTGTTTTAAGCTTCCGCATTTAGCGCATTTAGTTCCTAAATTAGCATTTACACCTATTCACCCCCCTCTAGGTGTGCTTTCACTATGAAGCGCCGTCATAACTTGTAATCTGTGTATTCATGTTTCCCTCTTTTGGATCAATAAAAAGTGATTTTTTTTTGACTCCCCTGTTGCATTTCCAACTTGTTTTATCTTTTGAATTTTCAATGCCTGCTTTCAAGTTGTATTGCAGCCCTTAAAAGGAAATGGAATAATAATATAACTAATCTAATCAGCGGCATAAGCGAGAGAGTTAGTCATACATTTGAGAAAATAGTCCTTACTAGACTAAAAGACGAGACTTGGCTATCTTTCAGTTCAGAGGTCGCAATGACGTAACCGATTGAGAAGCCACCAAGCTCAAAATTTTGTCATATGATGACAAAGAAATAGTCCTTGCGGATTGAAAGATGAGACTTGGCTATCTGCCGGTTCAGAGGTCGTAATGACATAACCGATTGAGAAGCCACCAAGCTCAAATTGTCATATGATGACAAAGAAATAGTCCTTACCGGACTGAAAGAAGAGACTTGGCTATCTGCCGGTTCGGAGGTCGCAATGACAAACCGATTGAGAAGCCACCAAGCTCAATATTTGTCATTCAGAGGTGACGAACTGGACATGATGACAAAGAGATAGTCCTTGCCGGACTGAAAGATGAGACTTGGCTATCTGTTGGTTCGGAGGTCGCAATGACATAACCGATTGAGAAGCCACCAAGCTCAAAATTTGTCATTCAGAGGTGACGAACTGGACAGGATGACAAAGAGATAGTCCTTGCAGGACTGAGGATGAGACTTGGCTATCTGCCGGTTCAGAGGTCGCAATGACATAACCGATTGAGAAGACACCAAGCTCAAAATTTTATCATATGATGACAAAGAAATAGTCCTTACCGGACTGAAAGATGAGACTTGGCTATTTGCCGGTTCAGATGTCGCAATGACGTAACCGATTGAGAAACCACCAAGCTCAAAATTTGTCATATGATGACAAAAAAATAGTCCTTACCATACTGAAAGATGAGACTTAGCTATCTGCCGGTTCAAAGGTCACAATGACATAACCGATTGAGAAGCCACCAAGCTCAAAATTTTGTCATATGATGACAAAGAAATAGTCCTTACCGGATTGAAAGATGAGACTTGGCTATCTGCCGGTTCAGAGGTCGCAATGACTGTAGGCTGTCTAAAAATTACTAAAGACAAGTCATCAAAAAGTAGAGTCCAAACTCCAGACGCATGGCTAATCATAGCCATCACTGCAGCACCAAGACGCGAAGGTCGAAAACCGCGTCTCAGCATCACTGCAGCACCAAGACGTGAAGGACGAAACCCGCGTCTCAGCATCACTGCAGTACCAAGACGCGAGGGTTAAAACCCGCGTCTCAGTATTACTTCAGCAACAAGGCACAAGGCTCAAAACCCGCGTCTCGGTTATAACTGCCCTCGTTATTGGGTCAATTACTGCCCACGAAATGAGGGAGTTAACCCCCGTTATGGAGCGTTTTTAGGGGACACATTCACCCCTGATACCTCTATAAATATCCCCGTTTGTTATGGAGAAGGGGTCGGTCGATCAGATAATTCTTGATAAAAAAAGAATTCCGGTTGTGAGCTGGAAGCACCAAGACCTTCACTGAAAGGAAAGAGAGAGTTCAACTCTTCTAACAACTTGCTGCGTACAAGTTTGTCTTTGCCTACAATCTCTTGAGATTCCTGGTGGATAGGAGCTGTGTTACTCCGTCTGCTATCCAAAGAGAGGATTCCCAAGAGGTCCTGACGTTCACCCGGTCAACGGAAAACAAGATTCACTTTCCACCGCGACATAAAGAACCCAGCACTAAACAAAGGGGAGATTCAAGTCTAAACATCTTCCCTCCCTTGTAGTAGGAGTATTGATCCGTTGAAATTCTTCATTGATTCAAAGAAATTTTACAAGGAATTTTCTCCCACCAAACAAGAGATGGCGACTCCGCTGGAGACTACTTTCTCTACTGACGAGCAAGTTGCGGCACAAGGTGACGTCACCTGTATGGGAAAAAACGGTCGAATCACTTGTCGTAGAGTTCGACCAGGCGAAGTACGAAGAGTTCCTCTCTTTCGGCTCCAAAAGCCCTAAGGGCGGGGTCTACCGCAAAGTCTCTTCGGGGATTTGCTCTCAAGTCCGCTCTGAGATTCTCTCAGACGCGACTGGTGAGAAGGATGTCGTGGCTAATCGCATCATTCGTAATGCCCACGTCAACGTCTCCCAGGAGACCCGCGTGGTTAACATTCCTGATGTTCAGCCTGTTCATCCCCTTCCTCAGCGCCAGGTTACCGGGGGTCCCTTTAACCCACACGACGTAACGAGAATGCTGAGCGGCAAAAAGAGGCGGCGCGTGCGCGTCAATTACAAGTTGGAACAACTGTTTGTCCAACAGAGGTAGGGCGCGAGGTTCAGATCCGCGTCTCTTCTGAACCATGTCAAACACGTGAAGTCCGCGTTTGGCAACCTATACGTGAGATTCACCAAGCTCGCGTTTCTAAAGCACCGCTTCCCAAATGCCACAAGCAGCAATGTGAAGTCCGTGCTCTTATCAACGACACGAGATTCGCGCCTCTGTACGCGGGACCCAGTAGCCTTGCGTTTCTCAAGCATCTCTACCCAGATGCGACAATCAGCAACGCGAGAGCCGCGTCTCTTCTCATCAGAGATGCCAGACTCGCATTTCAGAGCCGCAACGCAAGAGCTGCGTTCATGAGCTCCATGTCTCAGAACCTTGTGTCTCAGCTTGTGAAGCAAGGAGAACTCTCGCAAGTTGAAAAGCCCTCGACAATTCGAGGCTAATCTCTTCGATCCCCCTCCCACGGATCTAAGGGATTATTTGACAAGGAAGAGAAGTGCTAGTCTGATCACTCCATCGTGTTGCTGTGAACGGCTTATCACAATGCGCTCTGAGTGCCGTTGCAGTTCACGTGCAAGCCGACAGGCTAGATTCAGACAGTTGACTCTAGCTCCCCGATCAGCTAAAAGAAATCGCTCCCACAGAAGGAGGACTTTCTCTGACACTGATAGTAGTAAAAAGTGCATATTTTCCAATACATTTACTATCACATTTTCATATTTATTCCTATAATTTTGCACATTTACTAATATTTTATTATTTATTGTGTGCAGGCCTTGAGAAATAAAAATAAAAGAATAAAGCCTTAAAAGAAGCCCAAAAGCCCATATTCAAGCCCAATGCAAAAGTTGCAATTACTAAGGGCAATAGTTGAAATACTAAAAGAAGAGGGAAGGATAGACTTCTATTCAACCCTAAATACTTGCAGGATGAGGAAAAAGCCAAAGAAAGAGAGTGCAAGGATGAAATTTGTTTTGGAAGAGATTTGGATCTAGGGTAACTTGCTTCCCAAGTTATCCTGAAAATTCAAAATAAAGAGTCGAGATACAACTTCCAGAAGGATAAACCCAGATGGACGGACCAGAGGAGGCCACGCGCGAAAGCGCATGGCCAGGGAGGCAGCTAAGGCCGCGGAAACGCGGCCCAAGCGCGTTTCCGCGGCAGTTTGGATGAGCCCGGGTAACAGTTTTCTTTGCGGAGTCGTATTGGACTCTACCTCCTTCTGCACCTATAAATACCCCTGCAGAGCAACAGGGAAGGCGTACAGCGAACTACAGAGCTAAATCTAGGGTTTTAGGCTAGTTGTAGTTTAGGTTTTTATGTTCTTTTTTGTAAATTTTATTTTTATGTAACTGAGAGTAGATGATACTTTCATGGAGGAAGGAGTTCATGCTTGTACTGAGGTGACATCGGTGTAAGTCAAACTTTCTTCCATTGTTAATAAAATCTATTCAAGGTTTGTTTTGTTTTTGTTTTATTTTTGTTCTTCTATTCTTGTTTATTTTATTGTTTCTCTCTGATGTCTTGCAAAACCATGAGATCTGATCGCTTCGAGACTGCTTAGCCGAAGAAGTGCCCTTGATGGCCTATGGTGATGAACAAGCCTTCTCTTGCTAGTATAGTTTGTCTTTTCTTTTCGTAGTGTAGATCGAGAAGGGGGAAGATCCTATACGCCATGCTTGAATGCCTTCAAAGACAAGGTAAGTCGTTGCAACGGATCAAAGGTAAACAGGGCAGAAGAGGTAGGTATGTGTTTTTTTTTAGTTTATAATTTTCTTTCTCTTTAGTTTAGATAACCAACTCCACATCTTTCCAATTTCTTGCACACTTCTCATTGTAATACCATTGTAAATACTAAAATAAATAAAAAAGAGATAACTTGCTAAACAAGCTTCCATCGCTAGTCCCTCCCTGAGGATCACGACCCGCATAGCCATTGCTACAGCGGATTAGAATTGAGAGCACCTTGCATATCTTTACTTCTAAATCTAATATTCTATATTTTGTGTCAGGAAAAACTCAATCAGACACTGAGTACCCTGAAATCACTGCAAACATGACAAGCAGAAGTAGGGAAAAGCAACCAGTGGTCAGCTCCGACGAGTCGACACATAATCAGAAGGAGTGTACCGGCACACTCGCACTGGGACTGGAGTAATTGCCTCGATCAATTACAGTGCCCTGGCTCGGGACATTGAAGTAAATGACTCGCATTCCGCTATTGCAGAGTCGCATGCTTCGAACTCTTCCATAGAGAAGGAAGCTTTTATATACATGACAAATACTCCTGAGGAGATGGCCAGGCGCTTTGAGAAACAAGTCCAGGTCCAAAAGGAACAATTCGAAATGATTCGTGCTCAACAAGAATCTATCGATACCCACAAGCAAATGCTGGCACAATTGCTTGAAGACAGAGGAAATCAATCGACAAAGCCTCTTCTAAGAAGTCTAAAGGCAAACGAAAAGAGGGGGAAAGCTCATCTTCTGTACATATCGAGGAGAAAAGAGCAACCTACTTCTGGCTCGTCTAAATCCTCATCTAAAGGGAAAGACAACCAGGACCATGGAGGGGATCATTCTAAAAAGGATGAATCAATTAGAGCAACGTCTTGAGGCCCTTACTAATCGGAAAGGACTCCAAGAAGCAGGAGTGGTCCAGCCATATCTGGCCGAGTGGGACCTTGTTCATACCCTCCCAAGTTCAAAGCTCCGACCCACAAGCATTCGACGACAAAGGGTCACCGAATCAACATATCTACTATTTTAAGTCTCAGACGGGGAACGTGGTAGATAACGATGCCATCTTGGCACGTTTGTTCATCGGCACCCTAAAAGGGCTCGCCTTTGAATGGTTCATGAAGCTCCCAGAAGGCTCCATTAAAAATTGGGGTAATTTGGAGATGCTCTTCCTGACACGCTTTTTGAAGACGACTCAGAAGTCACAATGTCTACTCTTTGGCTACAAAGCAGCGAAAGGGGGAGTCCGTTAAATCATTTGTAGAAAGATTTCAGAATGTAGCACTATGATATCCTAGCGGTATGACCTAGGTAACTCTGGTAGAAACTGCCACAATCTACAAACTTCGCTCCTCGCCCAAATAGGAGTTGCTGAAAGCCGCACCTAGAAACAATTGGTCCAGCAAGAACAAGCTGAAGAAATTATTGCCAGGGTTAGGGCAGAAGAAAACAAGCCTAGACCCGAAAGGTCGACAAGGCGTACGCCAGACGCATCCTTTCAAACAAAAAGGAAGGATAACTTGGTGACAGAAATCAAATCCCTGTCAAACGTCAACCGGTCAAGGTGAGCGGCTCTTCAAGTCAGCCGCGCTCCAGTAAGCAGTATTCCTTCAAGGACGAACATGTTGACTCGCTGTTCAAATTACTTAACAAGAGCAATAGATTGAAGCTTCCCGAAGCTAGACGTCCTGAAGAAGTCGGTAAAACTGATAATCCTAACTACTGCTTGTATCATAGGATTCTGGAACCCCACCAAGAGCTGTTATGTCTTCAAAGACATCCTTCAGGCTCTGATTGATGTAGAGGTATTAAAACTCCGTCCAGAGCAGAAGAAAGTGACAGCCAATATGACATCATTCCTCCAGTTTGAAAGACAAACTCCAACACCCTCTGGAGTAGTCCCCATCCCAAAAGGGGAACTAAGAATGATCAATATAGACCCTCACCATCAGCAAGAGAAGGATCTTGTACCTGTCCCCACATCTCAGGGAGAAGTTATGTGGGTTCATCCCGACCTTATGGATGGCCAGCAGCAATGGACCACTGTTATCAGCAGAAGGTCCAAAAGTAAGGCGAAGGCTCATCCTGTAATGTGGTGTGCGTTTCTTCCAGAGAAGCAGAAACCGATGTTCCCTCACTGACTGATTCAGAAGAGGAAACAATAGTTCTCGCCGCGAAACCAATCAACTGGTGGCAGAAACTCGTTCGGGCCAGTCATATTTGAAAAAGTATGACGAAATGGTGGCGACCTCTCCTAAACCCGCTACAGAGTCAACCAAGCCCTCCACGAAACAACCGGGAGGAGAGGCAGAAAGAGCTTCGATTTTCTAAAGCTCTCTCAAAGGACAACGCGGAAGGATCCATAACACCTTACCGCTTTGACATCCTGACTCAACTGGCCATATCCCGGCCCGAATCACACTTTACGAGCTCTTGAGGCTATCGAAGTCAACCAGAGAAGCTTTAAGAGAGGCTCTATCTAATGCTGAGGTTTTCATGACCCAGGTACCGGCTGGACCACAGGAGGAAGATGTAGAGGATTGCCTCCATACCTCCAAAATGCTCCCTGCATCACCTTCACGGCAAATAATATGCAGGTTAAGGGGAAACATGATCGACCACTATACTTCACAGGGTACATTAGATTATCTGAAGTAAGCCGCATTCAGGTAGATTCAGGGTCCGTATTGAGCAATATGCCTCGCCGGGTCATGCAACATTTAGGGATTCCTACCTACCGATTGAGCGCCACCCAGACTATGATTTATGGGTTCAATGCCAATGGTACACCGCCCAATGGGGAAGATCAAGCTCAAATGCCAAATTGGGGACTTAAAGTCGGAAGTGACGTGCTACGTGATCGATGCCGACACCTCATACAATTTTCTCCTTGGACGACCATGGATTCATCGTAACTCCATCGTTCCCTCCACTCTCCACCAAGTTATGAAATACATCGACGGGAGTGGAAAGGTACGAACGTTGATTGCCGAAAGGCATCCGTTCAAGGGAGTCGAGAACTATTTCACAGACTCTCTCCTGTACCAGGACTCTGTGGAAACAAACGAGAACCCGCAACTAGAGGAGCCAGACTCTGGTAAGGAAGCTGACACCGAGCCAGAGAAAGAAGAGTGCATGTGGGAACTAGATCCACTTGTAACGAGCATTAATAAGCTCGAGGTTGATAACACCGCCGATGATGTAGGCGGATGGTATATTAATGAAGAGTTAAATTTGGCTTATTTTTCTGTGTTCGCTTCTGATTCAGTGCCGTCAGACACTAGTAATGAAGTGGATAATGACCCCTGGTCGGCAATGGATGCTTTGACATCATTGCATGTACCAGTGAAGTCATCCTTCGAAACGTACCAAGATGTCGGTGATGCGCAAGAATCAATATTCATGGTGCCAGCAAGACGAAAAGACCAAAAACTAATTCTTTTCAGATAAATCAAATCCGAGCTAATGTCTCGTGAAGAGCCAGAAAGTGAGAAGGAACCCCTCAGTTCGCCTATTATGAGCCAAATGTACTCAGAATGATGGAAAGTATGGGGTATGATCTGACAAGCGGTCCTGGGTTGGACTTCGGCAAAGGAAGGAGAACACTACTCCGATCTTTCGTCCCGAAAGAGAAAACCTGGTTATTATCATCGAACTCGCAGGGGGTTGGGCTATGTGTCAACCCTGATCCCATCAGCTTCTGAGTCTGAAAAGTCATTATGCATAATTACTCATCGGGCACGTCATCGTGGGAGTCAAATGCTAGTATCGGCAACATCTTCAGAGAACTTTCAGTAAATATGGTTTCAACAAGCCACCTGGAAGACAGAGATGAAGAGATGATCCAGTCTGATACAGATCCTTGGATCAAGCACTTAAATACTCTTTGGGATACTCGCTTTGAACAGCGCGAGCCACCCACGGAGGATAAAGTTACCCAGATTAATCTGGGAGATGAGGCTAATCCTAAGCCCATCTTTATAAGCGAAAGCCTATCATCCTATGAGAAATAAGATTTAATATCTCTTGTGCAAGAGTATATAAATGTTTTCGCTTGGAATTACGAGGACATTCCTGGACTTGATCCCCGGGTGGCTATACATCGCCTCAATATTAATTCAGACGTAAAGCCAGTCAAACAATAACAGCGGTTTCATCCAGAAATAATAGAGGCAATTCAGTCAGAGGTCAAAAAACTTATAGACTCTGGCTTCATTAGGGAAGAACAACACCCTGATTGTGTAGCCAATATCGTCCCCATTGCCAAAAAGAATGAAAAGATCCGAATTTGCATTGATTTTCGCGATCTAAATGAGGCCTATCCAAAGACGAATTCCCTCTCCCAATCACGGATGTCATGATCGACAATACGTGTGGATTTGAGCGAATGTCCTTCATGAATGGATTCTCAAGGTATAAGTAAATCAAAATGCATCCTGATGATGAAAAACATACTTCTTTCAGGACACCACTGGGTATACTGCTACACCGTCATGCCCTTCGGATTGAAGAATGCGGGCCTACATATCAGAGAGCTATGAATGCCATTTTCCACGAGCACATGCGTAAAACAGTGGAATGCTATGTTGACGACATTGCAGTAAAAAGCCGCGCCAAAGGTGATCACATAACCTATTTGAAAGCAATCTTTGATATCACGCGGGCACATCAGTTAAAGATGAACCCCACCAAATCCTTCCTGGGGGTGGCCAGCGGCAAATTCCTAGGGTTTGTGGTAACTTCCACAGGAATTCATTTGGACTCGGAAAAAGTTCGCGCTATCCAGGAGATGCAACCTCCGCAGAACCTCAGAGAACTTAGGGGATTACAAGGAGATGGCATACATCCGAAGATTCATCTCAAATCTCTCCAGAAGATGCCAACCCTTTACCAAATTAATGAAAAAGGGTGTCTCGTTCGTTTGGGATGATGCTTGCCAACAAGCATTCGAGGAAATCAAACGATACCTCACGCAACCACCAGTCCTTACAACTCCGGTGTTCGGAAAACCTTTCCTGATATACGTCCGAGCGATGATCATTCTCTAGGAGCTTTGCTAGCCCAGAATAATGATCAAGGACAAAGCAAGCAATCTATTATCTGAGTAGAACTATGATCGGGCCCCCGAACATCGATACAACCTGATCGAGAAGGAATGTTTGGCATTGGTGTTCGCTGTCTAGAAAATGCGACACTACTTGGTAGGCCAAACTATAAATGTCATATCAAGAGTTAACCCTTTGAGGTTACTCATGACAAAGCCCTTGTCATTAAACGGCCAACTGGCAAAATGGGCCATACTGCTATCCCAATATGAAATGCGCTTTTACCACAAAAAGCCGCGAAGGGACAAGCGGTGGCGGATTTCCTGGCTGAGCATCCAGATCCAAGGGCAACCAAACTTAAAGGATCTCCAGACGAGGTCGCTGAAGTTTGTCTAACCCAGACATCTTTTGAAAGACAAGTGTGGCAACTTTTCTTTGACGGTGCATCGAGAACAAGTCCCCAAGGACATGTCATAGCAGGAGTGGGGTAGTACTCGTCTCCCCACAGAACTATGTGATCCTCGAGCCTTCTCATTAACTGATCCCTGCTCCAATAATGTAGCAGAGTACAATGCCCTTTTGATTAGAATGCAAATCGCCGATGAGATGGCGTTAAAAATCTCGAGGTATATGGTGACTCTAAACTATCATCAAACAAGTTCGCGGAGAGTACGAAGTCAGACATGAAGATCTAGTACCCTATTATAACGCAACTGTCCACATGGCCGAGAGAGGCATAAACTTTTACATTGACCATGTACCACGCCAGCAAAATGCGCATGCAGATGCACTGGCGTCTCTCGCTGCCTCTTTTGCTCTTCCAGCTGGAGTAGTAGAGAAAATACTTGTCCACAGCTACGACTTGTATTGCCTAAGAATCGCTTCTGAGGATTATCAGAAGCTGACAGGAGGACTGTCAAGTCAAAAAAGCTCTTGAGTCGCCAACCGGTCAGAGCCTAGAGACTGGCAATTCCCTTACATTGATTATGTCTTGTAGGCATCCTGCCTGATGATACAAAAGAAGCGGCTGCCATTAGAAGGAAAGCCCCCAAATTCTACTATAATGCGATCACGCGAACACTGTATCGTCGGTCTCATGACGGGATCTTGCTTCGCTGTCTATCATAAAAAAAGGCACAGGAGGTACTGAAGAGGCGCAGACAGCATGTGTGGAGCCGATCAACCTGGTCCAAAACTGGATATCGACTCCGAAGATTGGGATATTATTGGCCTAAGATGATCCCTGACGCCATCACTTATGCCAAACGATGTCATGCCTGCCAAGTTCATGGCGATTCACATCAAGTACCAGGGCACCTTCACTCTACAACTTCTACCTGGCCATTTGAGATGTGGGGCATGGACGTAGTTGGCCCTATAAGCCCACCATCATCAAAAAGACATCGGTTCATCTAGTATAACTGATTACTTCTCTAAATGGGCTGAAGCCATTCCTTTGAGGGAGGTAAAGTCATCTGATGTGATCAAATTCGTTTAAACATCACGTCATCTACCATTTTGTGTACCCCGACGAATTGTCCATGACAATGGACCCCAGTTCGTCAGTCAGGCTTTCCAAAGTTTCTGCAACAAGTCAGGATCCAGAGTGTGTCCTCAACAACATACTACCCAGCTGCAAACAGCCTTGCAGAAGCTTTCAACAAGACTATTGACAAGCTTCTCAAGAAATCGTCTCAAAAAGTCAGCGTGACAGGGACGACAATTAAGTGAATGCTTATCGGCCTATCGCACGACAATTCGAACCCCAACAAAAGCTACACCATTTCTTTGGTATATGGGTGTGAAGCCTGCTTCCACTAGAAATCCAAATTCCATCTCTACGTGTCGCCCTGACCACAGAGATGACAAATGAGGAGAAGTATCGACAGCGACTCCAAGAACTAGAGGCTTAGACGATAAACGTCTGCAGGGCCAACAGCAAATCGAGCTCTACCAAGCCCAGATTACCAGAGCCTTCAACAAGAAAGTAAGGAGCGAACTTTCAAGAAAGGTGACCTTGTCTTAGCTGTCAGAAGACCTATGATAATGACACATAAGACAAAAGGAAAGTTCCAGCCCAAATGGGAAGGACCATTTGTAGTAGAGTCAGTCTACTCAAATGGAGCATATCGCCTCATAACTTCAAACGGTGATACACTCATGATGTCAATCAACGGCAGATTCTTGAAGAAATACTATCCTTGATAGTGCTTTTCCTCCGATCAAGTTAATTACACCTCTGATCAAAACTCCAGATCCAAGAAAAGCTTATTTCCTTTACTAGATCATCACAATAGATCAGTGTCAAGCTAATCGAGCACTGACTGCACCATGATGTATGATGTAAATATTGAGAAAGAAACAAAAGGTGAAACTTGGGCTTTAGTATTGCTCTCCTAATTAACATCTGACGCCTCGACGGCTAAGGATAGAGGAAAATGTTGGCTAAGCCCAACATAAGTCTTCGACAACTCATCATGCTGAGGGGAATAGCATGGCTAGCCCAACTCAAACGGTAGTTGGTAAAGGCACACCAAATCTGTGATAGCTGAGGGTTTGCTAAAAATCCTAACTGGACTTGGTCCCACTCTCCTCCAAAGTCTCTTACTAATTCTTACCCATAGAATGGTAGGACCATAAAAACACCGGTGTTCATCTCCCTAATGAAATGGACTGGATTCTGTCAAGGTAACATTAAACCTCTGACAAGCCAGATTTTTTCAATCCCCAGTGGACCCTGTCAAGGTAATATTAAAACCCCTGACATCAAAACTCTTTAAAAATCCTCGCTGCTATGTTAATAGTACACCTCTAATAGCAAATATTCAAAATCCCTTACCAATCACATACACAGAATGGTAGGTCCACAAAATACAATCATTGCTACGTTAACATTATACCTCTGGCAATGAAAAATTTCAATACTCTCTAGCAAGTACAAACCTTACTGTCTCAACTCTATATGGAGTAGCAAGCATCAAATTTGTCAAGTTAACACTACATCTCTGACACTTCAAACTTCACTGTCAATTCTCATTAATAGAATTAAAGTCTTCAAAAATTGCTTATATCGCAAATCAATCACTGTCAAGTTAAAATTACACCTCTGATATTTCATATTCTACTTGTCAATTCTCATCAGTAGAATGACAGGTCCTCAAATTGCTCCTATCACGAGCCAA
>JAVJIF010005071.1:0-103398 GCA_038442645.1 Agave tequilana | reverse complement strand
GGGCAAGCTAAACTAACAAAAGAACAGTTATCCATCACCATAAGTTATCAAAGGCACTTGCAATGGCAAGACAGGTTTCATTTGGATTATCATCAAACCCGAAAGAAGAAAAATAAGAGAAGAAGAACATAAAAATGTAACTTTGATTCAATAAAGTAAAAATGAAAGAAAAGAAGAACAACTTACACCGGTGTCATCCTCAGTACAAACTTCACTCTCATTCCTCTATGAAACTCTTCTATAGTCTCAGTTACATAAAAAAATAAAAATTACATAAATAAAAGTAAAACCTAATTACAAACTAAAGTACAACCTAGCGTATGCTCTCTGCTGAATCGTCCCTTGATAATAGGAATAAACACTCCCTGTATCTTAACTGAAATGTGGAAGATCCCCAAGAAATGCGGCAGATCTGCAGCAGTTTTGTGGCCAGATGGCCATATCTGGGGGTTGTTATATTGGATTTTCTGTTTGCATGTATTGTCCTCTTGATTTCTCCCGTTTGAGCTCTGGATTTGACGAGATCCTTCTTAATTTTTGAGCTAACCAAACATATTCATAAAATCTGAATTTAATCTATTTGCATTTAGTGTTCTCTCTCTGACTTGCACTGATCTTCAGCTGGACATTTTTTCTAATTCTTGATTTTGATTTAATCTGCATTTTAGTAAGCTTTTGGGCTCGTTTTCTCTTCCATCTCCTTTAGAAAAGGCCTGCATTATTTAGATAAAAAGATAATTAAATAACAAAGTTTATTAAATAATAAATATGAGAATATGATGATAAATATACAATATCAGTGATTGATTACACTATCGCGCTTATCTTTTGCTCGTCCTCAAGAAAAACAATAAAAAATAAAACAAAGCTAACCTAATCTAACTCACTATTGTAGGAATCATAGTTGCACTTAGCATGTGCAACAAGCCACTAAGCCTCTAGATTACCCCTAAAGGATGAGTTTCATCGCGTGAAATTTTCAGTGGATTACACCCATAAAATCCATAAAGAATGAGAAATAAAGTGTTAGTATTTTTGAAAAAGTATTTTGAAAAGAGAGAAAATATTTGAAGTATTATTGTAAATTTTCAAGTGATCTATTAGTCATAGGAAAATCGAATTTATTCTTAAACTTAGTCTTTATTCAAAACTTGTTATCAATCAAGATAAGGAGTCAAACTGTATTTCTAATCAATCTATTATTTATCCTAAATCATATACACCTTCATGACCGTGAAATTTTGACTAGGGGTTCTTTAACTCTAACTCTTATACTTTATTTTTTTATATTTTTGGTGGTATTATTCTTTAGTTCTATTAGGTTTTCTAATCTGCCGATGTAACAAGCTTTTAGTCGGTGACATCCAAACCAGACGGTCTTGGGTACCTGGTGAGAAAATACCCCCAAGAACTTAAGGACTTGAGCAAACAAGGCCACAAAAGTAAGAATTTTATTTATTATATGAACCACTTTTAGGCGTGAATACTTATGCTTTATGAGGCAAAGTACCCAGTTTATCAGAAGACTTTTGATATATATATATATATATATATATATTATATATATATATATATATATATATATATAATATATATATATATAGGGAGCTGATCCTCTAAGAACGGTTCTCACGGATTTTTGTGAGAACTTTCACGTAGGTCGTCGGATCTGATAGATCAAATCAAAAAAAACTAGATCTCACATGATCCGACGGTTCACTTGAAAGTTCTCACATGAATTCGTGAGAACCGTTCTTAGGGGATCAACTCACTATATATATATATATATATATATATATATATATATATATATATATATATATATATATATATATATATATATATATATATATTATAAGGAATAAAAATCTTTGTTTTGAACCCAAGTGATTTTTTTTTTGAACCCCAAGTGTGTAAATGCATAAAGTATGCATATTCATTAAGGAAAAAAATCAAGACTAAATTACTTTTTTAAATTTTCTTTCTAACCCTAGAAATCAAATAAATAATCTTATTTTGATCAAGTATAAGAAATCCTAATTATGATTCTCCTATTCCTAAAATTAACTTAATTTCTTACAAAAATAGGTTAAAATATTGTTTCTCTCTTTCAAAAAGTTTTTAAAAGCAAAGAAAATGCTAAACTTTTTTAAATAAAGAGAAAACTTATGTATGTTAGAACCCTCCCCACACCTATCTCATGCATTGTCCTCAATGTATGAATGAATACATAATACATGAAAAAGAAGAAAGGGAAGGATAATATTACCTTAAGGTGATGGCTCCGGTGGTGGTCAGATTGGGCCAAGCGTTGCTACCCAATCAAGATAATGTGGTGATTCACGGACTCACCTTTATTTGATCTCTTTTCTATTTATATACTTACAATTTCCATTATGAATATGATCATGCAAGATCCTATCATGAAAATTATCCCCTTCATATGACCAGTTCTGAATAATCATCACAGAGTCATTGATTGAGGAAGAGAAAATTGAATTGAAAAATAAAGAAAGAGTTAAAGTTAGAAAATTCTTAGTCTCTTCTCAATGTAACCGCGTAGTAAGGGCTAGACGGGTCGATCCACAGAGAAGGATGCGATAAAAGCTTTTCAGAACAAATTCTCTAACAAATAGCTAGGAAAAAAGAATTATGATTGTAAGAAAAGGTTTTAAATAGAAAGAACAGTATAGCCAATTAATCATCTACCACAACTAAATACTAGTCTATCAAGAATAAATATCATATTGAACCATAAAGATTAACCCTAGATTGTTGCTTCAAAATCAAGAAAGAAAAGTAAGATAGAAGTAAACCTTGATACAATACACTAGATAAAATTAAGCATTGGTTTATCGAAGTCTCAAAGAATAGCATAAGAAAAGTAGTTTTAATTTAACATTAAGCCATCAAAGCATCTAAGTATAAACTAGAATAATTATTGAATAACATACCCTAAAACTAGTTTAACTCAATTCATGACTAATTTTCAAGAACTATTTACTCATCCTAGGGTTTCTAATATGCATAGAGTTCAATCAATTTATTTTTATAGATCTAAGTTTTTAGTTGGCGAGAGATTAGCAAGCTACTAAAGAATTAGTCACATATATTCATGATGAAATTAAGTATGGTATTTAAAGATTACATAAAAGAATAAAACTGGAATAAAAAATATAAATAAAATAGCAATAAAGGAGATTGAAAGAAAATAAGATCATTTTATTGAATCTGTCACCAACTCAGTACAAAGCCTTCTCCTCTCTTCAATTTTTCTTCAAAGTAGATTAAAAAACTAGAAAAATACAAGTAAAATTTGAAAAGAAAGTGGATCTATAGAAAACCCAAAGCTTGAGCTTCTGAAATCTCTCTCTGCCTTGTTTCTCTTTAGAAAATTTATAGGGGATTGAGAAGTAGAGTCCCAGTACAACACCTTCACCAAAACTCAACGCACGCGGCCCCAAAATTATCACATTTCCGCGGCAAAAAATGGAGGCCGTGGCTCTTTTGTAGAGTCTAGTCACGCGCTTTGGCATGTGGCTTCATCTCGTCCGTTTATGTGGAGATCTATCCTCATAGTCTTTGTTTAATCTTTGAATTTGAAATATCTTTTATCTCTAGGTAACTTGAGAAGCAAGTTACATCCAAATCCAAATTTAGTTTGGATTCTCCTTTTCTTTTCAATAGATTTCATTTTATACACTTCATCTTCTAGGGCTTGTGGTGCAAGTGTAACGCCCCGATCCGCGGGTACGGGGACGTCACTGCGACGTTATATGCAAGTCAGAAATACTCTCACGTATATACGCTAAGCATCAGTACAGGTAAGAATCAGAATACGGAAGTACAACATATGAGTACAATTACAAAGTTATCACCAGATGTGACAAATATTACAAGAATATTACATAACCAATATGGCACAAATGCGAGAATACAAAGGATGTACAAATATGAACAGTACAAAAGGAGACTCAGAGTCATAACATGAAAACTCTAGAGCAGGGGGCTTGGAAGGATGGGGCTCCGGACGGTCTACTGGAGATCCACGCTACCGCTATGCCATTCTGATCAGCAGCTAGGGGAATCCACACGCCCCCAGCTCCAAAACCTGGACATGAGGATCCAGAGAAGTCAGAACTCCCCAGCGAGTGGTGATGCGAAAGCCAGATGGTGTGTAAAGATAAGCACATGTGTATCTATAAATCCAAGTCATAAATATGCATTGAAAATTGTGTCGTGAGTACCAGCATGCAGAAGCAAGTAGAGAGACAGTAATTCGATATCAAGCTGGGAACATATATGATATAAGATGATAAGAGCAGGAGACTGGAGGAATAGAACACAAGTGATAAAACAAGATGTAAGCAGGTATAACATAGTAATGCTCATAAACCAAAAATCCGATGTAAAATCTGATGAAAGCAATTGTAACAAGATAAGTGGTATAACCAAGTTTGTGGAGTAACATAACAGTTATTATCTTGACATCTTATTATTATTACTCGTCCGACCCATATATCTAGGTATGTGTCCTGGTGTACATCTCAACACACATACATCCATATATAAGTAAGTCGAGATTGGTTTGGAAGCTGATGAAGAACTGATAGCTCATACTTATAGTAGTTCCCGTCCACCCAGGACACAGCCATTGGGGGCCTGAAATCCCCCTAACAAGCATCTTCTGGGGGCCTGAAATTCACCTAACACGAATCGTCGGTTTTAATATTCCACTACTATAAGCAAGGCACCATACCGGCATCCATCACTTTCTCCCATTCCCCATGAAAGTTATCCTTTTTATGTCTTATTAACAATATTATCAGATTACGAGAATAAGTAGGATCATAACTGGTCATAACAGGAGTACATAACAAGCATAACGGGAGTTCATAACAAGAGATCAAGTACTACATTCCCGTAATGTGATAACCATGGTTAGAGAGTTAATCATAACAGGTATCAGGTTTTTTAATCATGACAGTGACAAGTGATCGGGCAGGTGACTGGTAATAAGTCATGTCATAACAAGGAACAAGTGTCAAGTAGCAGTATATCAGGTGTCATGTGTTATATGCCTTGGAGGTGATATTAGACAGGTGACAAGTCATGTCATAACAGGAGACAAGTGATAAGAGATAACATAACAGGAATATGTATCAAGTAGTAGCATGTTAATTGATGCATAATACCATACAAGTCGACCTGACGAAGCGGGAAAAATCGAATGGAGGCGAGGACACTCGCCTAAATACGAAAAATACTGTGAAATCTCCGATCTCCGAAATCCAAGTAACTAACGCGTAACGCGTTCAATAAAGTAAAGATCATATTATGTAGAAGAGGAGAAAGAATAAGCCAGAAGGAGAGAGAATGAAGACGCGGGATTCTTAGACGCGAGAGTCGCGTCCGCGTTCGAGACCCGCGTTAAAGTTAGGACACGAAAAAGAACACAGACGCGAATGTGAGTTCCGCGTCGTGTTGCCACAAGAACGCGAAGGTCGCGTTAAAGAATTGCTTGGACGCGGGGATGAGATCCGCGTCTAGCAATTAATCAACAAGAGAAACAGAGAGACAGGGAATGAGAGTGACGCAGGGATGGGGGAGAAAGAGGGACGCAGGTAACAGAGAAAGAAAGGAAAAAACAGGAAAAAGTAGAAGAAAGAAAGAAAGAAAGAAGGGAAGAAAAGAAAGAAAGAAGAAGGGGAGGGGGGGGTGGAAGGCCAGCCAAGGCTTGGCGGCGGCGGCCGGAGGCGGGCGGTTAAAGCCCCAAGGAAGGAGTGGTGATGGTGCAAGTCTAGTTGAAATGGTGAAAATGAGTTTTGAAAAAGGGGTTTCGGAGAGCGAAGTTATAGCTCGTTGGAAAGAGCACGACGAGGAGAGGAAGGTGGCATGGTTGTTGGTGGCTACGGTGGTGTTGGTAGTGGTGGAAATGATGGTGAAGCTTTGGAGGTTAATGGGTTTCTTGGTGGAAAAAAAGGAAGAAGAAGGTGGTGAAGTTGTTGTTGTTGTTGGAATGGAGGAGGAAATGGAGGAGAGAATGGTGGTGGAGAAGTTGGTGGAGAAGGAAGAGTGGGTGGAGAGGATGGCCGGCCAAAGGATGGGCAAGGGGCTGTTTTTGGGTGCTGGACGTTTGCTGGAAGAAGAAAGAGGAAAGAAAAATGAAAGGGAGAGAAGGAAAGTGGGTGTTTTATATATAAGGGAAAAGATTATTATTACAAGTTTGCCATTGCTTTCAAACACATAAGACGCAACAAATGAGACTTGCGTCTCATTTAAAAAGAAACCCGCGTCTCAGTAAAATGAAAACTTGCATCTGATAATTGTCCAGACGCGGGGATGGAACTTGCGTCCAGGGAAAAACGCAAAAATCGCGTTAGACAGAAAAGACAATAAGTCATGACTTGAAGGACATAGCATTAAATGTAGAATGGAGAGGATCTCAACATTAATGATTGAATCCAGGTTTGGTGAGACTCGCATCTAGCGAGAAGAGAGAAAATAGAAAAAGAGAAAATAAAATATCTGGATAAAATTTCGGTATCTGAGAACACCGAAAACTCTGGAAAGTCAAAAAAATGAAGTAGCTTGGAAGGCTTTCCAAAATTCTCAAAAAATATAAATATTATTTTAATATTTTTGGTGAAATCAATTTTCAGAGATTCAATCCTATTTTCAAAATAAAAATCCTGAAACCTACGTCACACACCGGGTCGGCCGGATTTTTGATAAAATCTGAAAAATCTCAGAAAATGCCTGAAAGGAGAAAATATAATTCTAAGAAGCAATATGAAAGCAGAATCTAGAAATTTGATTCCAATTGTAAACTAAAATTCCTGGAATCAACTAGTGATACTGGCCGACACCAAGTCCAGTGGAATTTTGATAAATTCAGAAAAATCTCAAAAAAAATATTTAGATAGAAATATAATTTTAAGAAGTTATGGGAAAGTCGTATCTTGAAATTCAACTCCGTTTGTAAATTAAAAATCTGAGAATCGGTCAGTGGTACTGGTCGACACCGGTTTTGAAGATTTTTTAATTTAGTTCTAGAAAATTTCAGAAAATCATAAAAATCTAAAATATTAGAAAATATTGTTTGAAACTGAAATCGTCAAATCTAAATAGCAGAAAGGCCAAATCGAGCAATAAACTAGGATCGGGTCTCTGGTTCAGATTAGGGCTGACTCCGAGTCCACGAATCCAGATCCAAAGTAAAACGATCATAATAACAATTCATAATACAAAATAAATACAGGAAGTAAATCGAAAAATACGATCAAAAAATTTGAATATACAACTAAGTACGTATTCCAAGAACGGGGTGTTCAGCAAGCAACCGAAATTTGAATAAGAGTCTACCTCTATCTTTAATTGGGATGAGGAATCATTTTTTTATCCTTTCCCTCCTCTAGATTTAAATTAAATTAATTTAAATCTAAATTTAAATAGGATAGAAAAGATGCTTCCTTTATCTTCCCAATTAATCTTTATTGTCATGATAATTTTGGGCATTTGGCTTTTTTTTGGGCTTTCTCTTAGATTATGGAGGCATGCACATCACTAAATAAAAAATGAATTAAATAGTAATATTTTAACAAAAATTAAGCATGAAAATGTGAATAATAATATGCATTATTGATGACCAATCACACCCCACACCTATTTTTTTGCTGTTCTCAAGTAAAAATAAAAACTAATTTAACTATCCTAATATCACTTTCGTAGGAATCACTATTGCACTTAGTATGTGCAACAAGCCGTTAAACTTTTAGGTTATTCCTAAAGGACGAGTGTTGTCTCGCGAGGGTTTTCAGTGAACTACACCTACAAAATCCATAAAGAAAGAATAATAAAATGTTAATATTTTTAAAATTCTATTTTAAAAGAGGAAAAATATTTGAAATATCTTTGTAAAAATTAAGCAATTTATAAGTTTTTAGGATTACCAAATTGATCATTCTTATACTTAGTCTTTATTCAAATAATTACATATCAATTTAGGTTAAGATTCAAACTGAATTTCTCATCGAGTCTATTATCTTTACCCTAAGTCATATGCATCTTTGTGAAGTGAATTTTTTTTTACTTGGAATTCTTCAACTTCAACTCTCATGTCTTATATATTTATTACTTTTCTTTTCTTTTGTAAGAAGTTCGAAGTATTACCACTTCATTGCCCTTTAAGCACTTCATTTTTTTATGTATAACTCATCTAATTTTTTTCATTTAAGTATTAAAGTTTCTTGAGGACCTAATACCTAACTAATTGATTATTAGATGTGTTAATATATATTATATATTTTTTCTCTTTTTTTTGCAAACTTACTAATTACCTTTCGTGTAAATCCAAGGCTTTCTTAGGCCAAAGTACCTAGCTAATCAGTATTTATGTTTGTTTATTTTATATATACTTTTTCTAAGGCACTAGAGTTTTTGTTTTGAATCCCAAGTGTGCAAGTATATAAAGCATGCATATTTCATCAAGGTAAAGATATCAAGACTAAATTACTTTTTTTATTTTTTCCTAAACCTAAAATTCAAACAAGTAATCTTATTTTAACCAAGTAGTAAGAAATTCTAATTATGATTTTCATATTCCTTAAATTAACTTAATTACTTACAAAAGATAAGTCAAAATATTATTTTCTTTTTCAAAAAAATTTTATTTATTTTTTAATATCTACCCATGTTAGTATGTTAGTATGTTAATAAACCCTCCCCCACACCTATCTCATGCATTTTCCTCAATGTATGAATGAATGTATGCATGGAAGGAATAAAGTGTAGAAAAAGGTGAAAATATGTACAACATCATGTTTCTCCCACACCTAGATCTCTTTAGGTCTCATCCCTCTACCTCACTTCTTATCATTCCAATGGGTTCTCTTTATAGGCACAGTGGGGAGGCCAATTTTTTTTTTATCATTTTAGCTCTCTTCCTCCCCAGTCTCATCTTTCTTAAGCTCTTCTTTCTCATATGCCTACATCCATTGTTTAAAATTGCTTACCATTACACTTCTCATTAGACTTTTTCACTATGAATGCCTAAGAATTCTAGCTCAGATCTGTATATCTCCTCAAAACTTAAATTAATACTTTTCCTTAGAGGTGTGTAATTTACCAAATATTCCTAATCGGTTCATCCAAACACATGAGTTTCTTCAGAGGGTTTTCAAAGATTAGGTCATCGAAGGTTTTTGAATTATATTCTCATGTGATATATCATTAATTGGCTCACTGAAATTGAAGATACTCAAATCAATTTTTTTTTAAAGGGGACTCTAAAATCAGGATCTCTAATATATGTCTTCTCATTAATATAATCGCAATTATCCTTAAATAATTTATCAAGAAATAGAGGTTCATTCTCTATAACTTCACTTTCTTCTTCACAATTATTCTCAATGAAGTTTACCTCAAACGTTTGATCTTTTATCTTACGAGGTTCTTGTTCTAGGTTGAAGTTATTGATCTTTTAGTCATGTCTTTAAAGGTAAACCTCATGGATCCGTTCCTACAATTGATAATCGTATTTGCAGTTGTAAGGAATGAACGCCCTAATAATGGAAGTTTGAGACCTACAATTGGATATAGGTTGGATCACAAGAACAATAAAATCTACTGAGTAGATAAACTCCCCAACCTGGATAAAGACATCGGTACTTTTCCCTTTTGGAAATTTTTATGGACCGATCAGCTAATTGGATTGTAACTTTAGTCGGATTAAGCTTGTCCAACCCAATTGTCGGTAAACTGAGAAAGGTAGCAAGTTGATACTTTCTCCCAAATCAAGAAGTGTACGATTAATTACAGTTTGACCTATTGTGCAAGAAATGGTAGGGTAACCGGGATCCTTGTACTTGACGGGGATTTGATTGGACAATAACTCACTAATGTTAGTGACTAGAAAAATCTTCTTGGGCACGTTAGTCTTTCTTTTCTTGGTGCACATATCCTTAAGGAATTTGGCACAGCTAGAGACCTATTAGATTACATCAAGAAGAGATACATTAATCTTGACTTGATTAAAAATCTCACGTACCTTATCCATTTGTGCACTTTGTTTGTTTTTAAGCCATTTGGGTTAGGGCTATAAGCTTGTGCATATTTTCAGCTGAGTTGTCTTTTTCAGTATTATCGGAGTCAAGTAGAGGTGGAGTGGGACTAGAGAGGTGGATGCTTGTGTTGAACTTGATGGTTTGACACTTGATTATCAACTTGTTTTTCCGACTGCAATGTATGAATCAAATTACACTGACTTGAATCTTGAGCCTCATTGACTTGCTCAAAGTTTCTTGGGTTTGGCAATGGTTGATTAGGAAGAGCTTCTTTTTGTCTTTCACTAATTGGATTAGTTTGTTGACTCAATTGCATCTCTATCCTAGTCATGACTTGAGCTAGTGTTTCTTTGATTTTTAACCAAAGTGTCCACTTTTCTTTCCGTATTGGAGAGTCATATTTTCATATGTGAATTTTGGAAAGATGGTGGAGGACTTTGGTTGGAAATTTTTGTTGATAAGGAGATGTTGGAAATTATTAGAGAATTTTGGGCTTTGATTGATCATTGTTGTTTGGGCCTGATGAAAAATTGGGTGATTTCTCCAACCGAGATTATCGGTGGATGAACATGGATTGTTGGCGGGCCTTGTGAAGGTTGCATTCATGTTTTTGGGCAACATTTGATGAGTTAAAAAGACATGACATTCCTCAAATACATGGTTCATGGCCTGACAGTAAGTACAGCCCGCTGAAGGTTTTGGGCTGACTTAGTTCACAGAGACTGGTTTCTTAGTTTCTAGAGCTTCTAGTCTTCGCATTATAACAGCTAGTTTAACGTTGGTAGCTATGTTTGCCTCAATGGAATGGGCACCTTCTTCAGAAGAACTAGGCTCGTTAGTTCTAAATTTTTTCGAAGTTAGTTCCTATTGGATGGTCCTATCAGCCAAGTCTTTATATAATAACCATCCTTCGTCTTCATTCTTTTCAAAAATCCTCCTTGGCACATGGGTTCTACTAGGGTTTTCATTAATATTCTAATCTATCATAAAGAGATTGGCAATGTCGCCATTTCTCTATCTCATGGTGAGGGCATTGGGCAAGGAGGTCCTTAAAGCGCTCGAAGTACTTCCAAAAAAGTCATTAGCTGTTTACTTAAACTGCAAGATGCTTTTCCTAATTTGTGCAATCTTGTGAACGGGATAGAACTTTTTCAAGAGGCCTTTACGAAATTATCTCATCATGATATAGAACTGGTTTCTAGACTGTAGAGTCATTTCTTTGCTAAGTCTTTCAAAGAGAATGGGATAAAGCGTAACTTAACGGAGTCTACTCCTAGGTTGGTTATTTTCATCATGAGACATACTTCCTCAAATTCTTATGAAAAAGTACGCATCCTTGGATTCAAATCCATGAAACTTGGGAAGAGTGTTGATGTATTAGGGTTTCAACTCAAATTGGTTGTCTCCTATATCGGGAGCTGAATGCAAGATGGAAGAGAGGTCCTAATAGGAAAGAACCTATCCTACAGTAATATTCTTTTAAAACTCCCAAGCAAAATATTCTTTTAAAATCTAACAATTCCTATTGAATAATTCATGTAGATTTATCAAGGCCTTGTAATTTCAGTGCTCTGGACTTGGGATGGATCTCAGGTGAGTGTCTTTTTTCTTTGATTAATTTTATTTAATCATGTTGTGAGTGTTTTACTTATTTGTTTTGTAAGTGTTTATCTTCTTTATTTTGTGAGTGTTTATTCTTATGTCATTTTCTTATTTACCATTATTATTGGATATTGGTGTTTTTATTCGTACTATTTCATGTGACCTTATTGTTATATTTTACCAGTTTGACTTGTGTATCACTTCATGAGACATCTATGATTGTTCACTTTATTTACGTAGTTGATAGGAGCTTGTATTGGTACCATTTCATGCATTGGTGATTATTTCTGAGCGGAACACTTTGGGTATTGTGGACAAGTATATATGATATCTTCACTGATATAAGAATGTTTAGGAATACCACGGATAATAGATCAGATGTGATTTAATGTTAGACATTTTTGAATGATGATGTTTTGTCACCAGTATATTAGTATTCTTGTTAGCTCTTATAGTTATTTATTATTCTGCATTTGGAGTTAGTTGCGAGAAAAGTTGGACCGTGATTTGGTTTGATCTTAAGTTATAGATGACCTTGGATTTATGTTATGAAGCCTGATCTGCGTTAAGATAAGGTTGATGTAGCTGGATTAATATTTGTGAGTATTTGAGATTTATTTAGATGATATTTTTGTTGATATTAAGTAGCAGAAATAGATATTCTAGACTATATGTTGTTTGAGGATGTTTCCCTTATGATTTCAGTATCTGTTGACTTATTGGTCTCGAGGATATACCATGTGCTTCATGTTTAGTTACTGATCAATTCAGTTATGGAGATAGAGTTATTATGATAGTGATTTCATTGATATCGGTGATCATATTATATGTTCGGAGTTTTTATGGCAAGCTATTGAGATTCGGATATACCAGTGATTTAGAGGATGGATATGTCGATGACTTTGAGGATCTGAGTTGATATATACATTGTCCAGGTTTACTATTCATGACAGTAGGTCATTACTCATCTTAGATATCTTGATTTACTTGAGAAACCTGACTGATTATACTTGGTATCTTCCTGATAACTATCATGTCCATGTTACCATTAGTTGCTGGAAAATATTGTTACACGTAACAATACTTTCATTTATACTTGATACATATTCCTGTTATATCGGTATCCTGTTCATTGATATTATATATTTCCTGTTATACCGGTATCCTGATTACACATGTTGACGTTGTTACCATGTCTATCACTGAGTTATCCCAGTGATTCAAGTAACATGTACATTAAATAATCTTGATAAACTAATAACATGATATTAAACAACTTACACTGAGATTGGGGAGATTGATGGAGGAGACAGTCTGTATTTTGGGTGGACCTAGGATTTAGGTTGCGCAACCGAAAGAGGGTTCCACTGCAGGGTTCCCGTGGGGTGACTGGCACCCCGTCCTGTTTCCTGTTCCTGTTATACATGTTCCTGACTACCTTGTGGTAGGTCCTGGTTCAGCGCCAGGAGTCTGGGCCGTGGTCCCGGGTATGCACGGGACCCACCTAAAGCATGGACAATATCTCCAACCGATCAGTTTCAATAACTGAGGACCTCGATTGGCATGTGTGGTAGGCGTAGTATGGGATGCGTCTATTACATGTGACAATTGGTGTTCGCTCACATAATTAATAATAATAAACTGTTAATGTATTGTGACTACCGTGATCACCCGACTATATATATATGTATAACTATGATAGATATAGGATTGTACACCAGACTAGTGACATGTGCTAGCTTATACCTTCATATATCAGTTGGTTGTTTACAGTTGTGATATTTGACTTTTATATTCATTCATGTTGTTATGCAGTTATCCTTTAGTTATTTGTTTATCATGTTATTTAGTTATCTTCTGTCTGTAGTTTATCTAGTTATTATTATGTGCACGTTGTTTATATGCACGAGCTCTCCCTTTACACACACACACTCACCAGGTCGCTTTCTGACGACCCTGAATTTGCACGTTCAGATGTTGAACGCTTTGTTCCTATTGTGCAGGTATTCGAGGAGACGGTACGCTTCGCGAAGAGCTGGAGCTTCTCCCTATTACATTCCGGTATTCTTATCTTTCTTGTCTTCATATTATTTCCTGATTCTCGTTATATCAGATTCATTTGTTATTCCAGTTCTTTATTCATATGATATCATGCGTGGATGCTTATATGTATTATTGCAGTGGTCGTTGACTCATTATAGTATAAATTTATACCTTTTTTCGGGTTACTTAAGGCTTAGCGCGTATACGTGAGGTATTTTCCTTGCGTATATGCGTCGCCGACTCGTGTCGCATCTCCGCTCTAGTGTATTTGGGAAGCGGGGCATGACAGAGTTTTCTTGGTATCAGAGCCAGGTTCAACAAAGAGAACTTGGATCTTACTGTTAACTTGAAACAAGTTACATTTACACTGCAATATACATGTACTATCCATACGATGATATTGACTCCATATGGAATTGATCGTCTTGCCTTTTGGATTCCATCTCTTGAATCTTTTGATATCCCTAATTCTAACTCTTTTTCTAGAGTAATCTGGCTTCTATCTTGATTCCTATCCTCTTTCCAATTCTATTTCCCTGATTTTTCCCCTGAGTTTGATCACTTCATTTTAAAGCCGGTTACAGAAATCAGAGCGCGCAGCGGAAGCGTGGTGAAGTCTTGATGCAGTGAGAAATAGTATGGAAGTTTCATCCTCTTCCTAATTTGATTCTATTCATTCCCCGCTTTATTGAAATTTCGAGGATGAAATTTTATTAAGGTGGATAGAATGTAATATCCCTAATCTGAAATACTGTATTTTTAATTTTCTAAAGTATTTATTTTATTTTACTGGTGATATTATTATTATTATTTATTAACTTGAGTTACAGTACAAATTATTTTAAGATAGTAAATGGTATTTTGGCCTTATAATTATATTTAGCATTATTAAGTATTATCATTTTTATTACTAACTAGTATTTTTTTCATTACTATGTTACTAGTATTATTATTGTAGTTGCTATTATTGTTAATATTGATATTGTTATTATTCTTATCATATTGTATTGTTTTAGTCATTAGTATTAATAGTAGTATTTTTACCAAGTATTATTAGATAAGATTTTAATGTTAATAATTTTATTATTATTACTATTGTTATTATTATTATTATTACTGTTAATTATTATTATGATATTATTAATCACTATTAGTAGTGTTTATTATTTATATCCAAACCCAATAAGCTTAGCCATTCTCCTTTTCCTTTAATTTTCTTCTCCTTTTTATGCTAAGCCCACATGAGCCAAGCCCACTTCCTTATTTTCATCTTTTTCTATTTTTCTTTAAGCTCAAAAACTAAGCCCACAAGTCCACCCTCTATTTTATTATTCTTATATTACTCAATTCTTTTCACTAAAACCCATAACGTATAACCTATTACCATGAGATCCTTACCCATAAACCCAAAACCCAAACCCAATCCTAATCCTAATCAAATCCTATCTTATCAAATCTTTTCATAAATATAACTAATCCTAATCCTAATCCTAACTATTAAATCAAACAATTCAAACCCAATTGAAATTTTGATTTCTTTATCCCTAATAACCTATATAAGACCCTAAACTTCTTTTCTTTTTTCTACCTCCAAAGAAAATCATGACCCAATTCTGCCCATCTCCTTCCTTCTTTTCTCCTCATGAATAAAAGATCTTGTAGTGCAAATTAAGGAGCATGCTAGGGGATCATAAATCAAGTAAGTAATTTATTTTGTAATTTATTTTATCAAAAATTATTTGATATAAAAAGTTTATTAAAATCATGTCTATACCATGATCTCCATGAATATTTTTATACATAAAAACCCAATCTAAAATCCAACAAAAATACACATGAAGAACTACTAACTTAAAATTTTTAATTTATATTTTTCTGAAATTTTGTTTACAATAAAGAATAAAAAAACAAAAAGAAAAAAAAACCCATGGCCACTGCTCTCGGCCAGGCCGAGAGCAGCCTGGCCTTGCCTGGGCAGGGCTGGCCAAGCCAAGTCAAGCCTGGCCGGCCTGCAGGCCTGGGCAGGCCCTGGCCGGGTCTGCTGGGCCTGGCAGCAGGGCCAGGCCTCTTTAATAAAGACCCAAAAAAAAAAATCTGAATCAGGCCCAGGTCCGGCCTGGTCCACCTGGGCTAGGCCTAGGCCACCTCATATAATAGAAAAGAAAAAAGGAAGAAAGAATAGATCATTTGCAATAAAAAAATAATTTATTAAAAATATAAAAAACAATGGAGAAAAATATAAACAATAATCTATAATATTCTACCTTCTATGATAAAACTTTTAGACTAATAGCAATATGGAATGAAATCAAATCACCCACTTTAAACATTTTCACTTAATGGCAAATTCATACCCGTTAAGTGTTTTAATAATTTAAAGCCCATTAAAATTCAACAAAAAAAATTAGAAATTAGTTTAAAAACTAATCTTCTAAATTCATTAGACCTAGAGGACCATATTCCTAATCCCTAAACTAATTAATCAAGATTTAACTCCTTAAAACTCCTAAGCAAAATATTCTTTTTAAAATCTAACAATTCCTATTGAATAATTCATGTAGATTTATCAAGGCCTTGTAATTTCAGTGCTCTGGACTTGGGATGGATCTCAGGTGAGTGTCTTATTTCTTTGATTAAATTTTTATTTAATCATGTTGTGAGTGTTTACTTATTTGTTTTGTAAGTGTTTCTCTTCTTTATTTTGTGAGTGTTTATTCTTATGTCATTTTCTTATTTACCGTTGTTATTGGATATTGGTGTTTTTATTCGTACTATTTCATGTGACCTTATTGTTATATTTTACCAGTTTGACTTGTGTATCACTTCATGAGACATCCATGATTGTTCACTTTATTTACGTAGTTGATAGGAGCTTGTATCGGTACCATTTCATGCATTGGTGATTATTTCTGAGCGGAACACTTTTGGGTATTGTGGACAAGTATATATGATATCTTCACTGATATGAGACTGTTTAGGAATACCACGGATAATAGATCAGATTTGATTTGATGTTGACATTTTTGGACTCGATGTTTTATCACCAGTATATTAGTATTCTTGTTAGCTCTTACTAGTTATTTATATTCTGCATTTGGAGTTAGTTGCGAGGAAAGTTGGACTGTGATTTGGTTTGATCTTAAGTTATAGATGACCTTGGATTTATGTTATGAAGCCTGATCTGCGTTAAGATAAGGTTGATGTAGCTAGATTTATATTTGTGAGTATTTGAGATTTATTTAGATGATATTTTGTTGATATTAAGTAGCAGAAATAGATATTCTAGACTATATGTTGTTTGAGGATGTTTCCCATACTTCGTTATGATTTCAGTATCTGTTGACTTATTGGTCTCGAGGATATACCATGTGCTTCATGTGTTTAGTTACTGATCAATTCAGTTATGGAGATAGAGTATTATGAGAGTGATTTCATTGATATCTGTGATCATATTATATGTTCGGAGTTTTATGGCAAGCTATTGAGATTCGGATATACCAGTGATTTAGAGGATGGATATGTCGATGACTTTGAGGATCTGAGTTGATTATATACATTGTCCAGGTTATACTATTCATGACAGTAGGTCATTACTCATCTTAGATATCTTGATTTACCTGAGAAACCTGACTGATTATACTTGGTATCTACCTGATAACTATCATGTCCATGTTACCATTAGTTGTTGGGAAAAATATTGTTACATGGTAACAATACTTTCATTTTATACTTGATATATATTCCTGTTATACCGGTATCCTATTCATTGATATTATATATTTCTGTTATACCGGTATCCTGATTACACATGTTGACGTTGTTACCATGTCTATCACTGAGTTATCCCAGTGATTCAAGTAACATGTACATTAAATAATCTTGATAAACTAATAACATAATATTAAACAACTTACACTGAGATTGGGGAGATTGATGGAGGAGACAGCGTCTGTATTTTGGGTGGACCTAGGATTTAGGTTGCGCAGCCGAAAGAGGGTTCCACTGCAGGGTTCCCGTGTGGTGACTGGCACCCCATCCTGTTTCCTGTTCCTGTTATACATGTTCCTTACTACCTTGCGGTAGGTCCTGGTTCAGCGCCAGGAGTCTGGGCCGTGGTCCCGGGTATGCACGGGACCCACCTAAAGCATGGACAATGTCTCCAACCGATCAGTTTCAATAACTGAGGACCTCGATTGGCATGTGTGGTAGGCGTAGTATGTGATGCGTCTATTACATGTGGCAATTGGTGTTCGCTCACATAATTAATAATAATAAACTGTTAATGTATTGTGACTAACCGTGATCACCCGACTGTATATGTATGTATAACTATGATAGATATAGGATTGTACACCAGACTAGTGACATGTGCTAGCTTATAACTTCAGATATCAGTTGGTTGTTTACAGTTGTGATATTTGACTTTCATCTTCATTCATGTTGCTATGCAGTTATCCTTTTGTTATTTGTTTATCATGTTATTTAGTTATTTTCTGTCTGTAGTTTATCTAGTTATTATTATGTGCACGTTGTTTATATGCACGAGCTCTCCCCTTTACACACACACTCACCAGGTCACTTTCTGACGACCCTAGATTTGCACGTCCAGATGTTGGACGCTTTGTTTCTATTGTGCAGGTATTCGAGGAGACGGTACGCTTCGCGAAGAGCTGCAGCTTCTCCCTATTACATTCCGGTATTCTTATCTTTCTTGTCTTCATATTATTTCCTGATTCTCGTTATATCAGATTCATTTGTTATTTCAGTTCTTTATTCATATGATATCATGCGTGGATGCTTATATGTATTATTGTAGTGGTCGTTGAATCATTATAGTATAAATTTACAATCAGGATTGGACCTACGTTTTCTGCTTAATTTTTAAGTAGGCTGGGTTTGGGCTTGATGTGTGTTACATATGGGCTCAAATTATATATGTTTAATCTTTAACTTAATATTAAAGTAATTTGTGCAAGACATAGATATTTGTATTATCTCTCTTGTGTTACAAGTTAGATTATTGCACCATAAAACAAATACACAAAATTAAATTGGTAAGACATTGAATCTCTTTAAATCATATTAGTGGGGAACTATAATGTCTACCTCTCACTCCTCCCTCCTTCCCCCTCGCTCTCTATAACATATATTGTTATAATAGTGAAGGAAAATATGTTTTGGTTAAATAATAAATAGGTTTTACATACAAACATAATTAGTAATTTATTCGTAATATATGAATATTATTTTTTTGAAGGCGGGGACTAGAGCAAGTGTGCTCGAACCTCAAAACAAATCTCCCGTGTTTGCGATTGCTCTCTATCTCTTACTTGTTTATATCTTGCCTGCTTATATTGTGTATATCTTTATATGCTTGATATTCATTGTGTGCTTAATTGTTATATGCTTGGGGATTGTTTGCTAACACTTGTATTCAACCAAGAGAGCCAACGCGGCACCTCAACTCTTATTTAGAGGAATCTTGAGGAGTTAGTCCAGAGCCCTTTACGGGGAATTCGGCTACACTCTTGTGTTATACATGGTGTTTAGTTAAAGAAGTTTTAGTTTGTATTATATAAGTTTTAATTCCGCATTAATTGACCATTAGATTAGCCATCACCTATTCACCCCCTTCTAGGTGATTTACAATTGGTATCAGAGCCAAGTGCTCTTGATTTGGGTCTTACAACCTAGAGTTAAAGATCCTCATTTTATAGCTAATCACAATATTTGTACACACACCATGTATTGCATGTCACCTCCATCTTTGACATCCTTAACATCCAAATTTGGAAGGTTAAGATGTCTTTGTACCTCAAAGCCTTAGGGATTTATGTTTATTTTGCCACTACTAAAGATTATTATTGTTTAAATGGCAAAATATTGAGGTTAATGCAAAAGCCCTACATGCTTTGAAGAGTACCCTAAATGATGATTATTTATTTAGGGTTTCTAACATTGATTCGGCTTTTGTAGTTTGGAACACAATTCTCTCCCTTGGCGAAAAAGAACAATACTATGCGGGGAGCGACTCGGATGTTGGAAGTGACGCTTCCAACATGTGCTACATGATCCAAGGGGATAACCCCCTTGAGGTAACTACCGAATCCGAGGTAGAAGAGGATGTTGATATGTCTTATGATGAGCTTGAATCATTTTGTCAACAACTCTTAGAAAATATGAATTGCTTAAGAAAGATAATAAGAAAATGAAAAATAAATTTGATTGCATGTTAAAAGAAAATGATTCCTTTAAACAAAAGTTGCATGCATTGAAAGAAAATGAGTCTTTGAAAAATGAAAATGTTTCCTTGATATCTAAATTAAATGATCTTTGTGAAGGAAACACTACTTTGAAAAATAAGATTGTTTTGGTGGAAAAACAAAAGGAAGTTGTTTTGTAAGAAAACACATCTTGAAAAGAAAAATTGTAGAAAAAGAAAAAGTAAATGTTTCTAAAAAGAATAAGAAAAATGATTCTCATTCTCATCATGCTTTACATGCCACTACTAATGAGATGAAATTTTCGAAAAATAAAATAAATTGTTTGAGCTCAACTTTGAGCACATGTGCATTTAACCACTCTAGATTGGAGTTCTTGTTTTCAAAGAAACAAACTCCACATATTCATGCACATCACCCACCTGCATATTCACTACTTGCACGTCATGATCACACACATACACATATGCGTGCTAGAGTGTACAAATGTACACATTGTGGCCGCAAAGGCCATTTAGCAAAGTTTTGTTATGATAAGATAAATGCTTTAAATTTTGCTAATAAAAATGTTTGGGTTTCTTACAAAGCTAACCCCCAAAGACCCAAAAGAATATGGGTACCAAAATCCCCACCTGTGTTTTTTGATGTAGGTGCGGGCTCTCACAAAACGTGAGAGAGTTGGTGCCTTGATGGTGGATGCACATGGACATGATGGACACATATTTGATGCACCGCTATCAAGGAGCTTTGGTGGGACAACCACCATATTTTGGAGCATTAGAGCATAGTGCTTTAGTTTGGTAACTATCTCTAAAACTCTTAGTTTATTTACATGCTTATTCATATGTGATATTTTTAGCATGTTTGTTTTTATGATTGTGCTTCATGTGGTAAATAATAGTTTAAATGTAGTATTTATCAAAACTAGTTTATATACATGTACAAATAGTGAGCAACAAATTGATTCATATATGTTTGCACTTCATTGTTTATTTGTACTCACTATATGCACATTTATAGCCTAGTTTTGATGATTCTTTCATTTACACTTATTTTGCCTATTTTCATGTTTTACTTCATGTATATGTATTTTGTATTCAAATCTAATAAAATACATGTATACCCGATGAGTCATTTGCCTTCATGCAATTACATTATGGACTCTTTTTATGTTTGGGATATGTATGTATATTGTTAGGATTAGATAAATCATACATATACTTAGAAGTTTGTTTTTATGATTTTCATCTTTATATAAAAAAAATGAATTTCATGTTTGATTTGAGCTTCATTAATTATCTTCATGGATAATGCTAATTACATGACTTTTGTGCACTCACATTTTATTTGTTTATTCATGATTATGTTTCATGATCATTTTGAGCTTCATAGACCTTGAGTGTCGAATTTTGTGTATCTAGTATGTTTCATGATAGACATATATATATATATATATATATATATATATATATATATATATATATATATATATATAATATATATATATATATATATTTGGTTTCATGTTTTTGAAGGATCTTTAACTAGTTTTCAAAAATTATCTTTAACTAGTTATTTATTCTTCATTTGATAGTGTTTTCACTATAAAAATATTTTTCAAACTCTATTTTGAAAACCCCTACCAACACCATATGGGTGGACGGATGGACGATTATGCCTTGCAAACTTTATTGAAAATCTTTTAATTGATATCATTGGATTCTTTCCATTGGTATCACTATTGACATCTTTTTGTATACTCATATATGTTTCTATATATGTATACTTACAATTCAATTAGTATCAATTTCGATTGGTATTAAAAATTTTCATACATATATATATGTTTTATTTGTGCTTATTATATCTCTATATTTTTTAGCACAAATTTTGATTATGCTAAGCTTGAATTCTTAAATGTCTATTATGTTTCAATTGATTATGTGTCAATTGGTATCTTAAACAAGCTTAGGCATTATTTTTAAATTGGTATTTTTATTGATATCAAATGTACAATAATCTTCAATGGTATCAATATGTTTAAGTATTTCAATTTCAATTGATATCACTATTTCCTATTTCATATGGCATTTAAATCTTGTGATATCTCTAATTGATTTATTTTTAAGAAATTAAAAATGTATATTGTTTATTTACAATTGGTATCTTAAATTTGATTTCCTAAGATATCTCAAAAAAAATTTTATTGAGAAAAATTCAAAATTTTGTTTTTAATGAGAAAATTAAAAATGTTTTGATATGTATTGCCTATATGCAAGGGGAGCTTAACATCTCTTCTACATATAGATTCATGTTGAGTATATCTTGTATTGAGGAGCTTGACAACTCTTCTTTATGCAGTACACGTGTGTAGGGAGAGCTTCACATCTCCTCTTATGCATTGCATATTATGCGTTATGTGAGTTAGGGCTTGTCATCCCTTCTTCATGTAATGCATATATGTAGGAAAGTTAACTTAGCGTCTTCCTCTTCATGAATGTATATCGCATATATCCTTTTATTGATTTGTTTCATATCACCCTTTGTTGATTTTTTTTTGCTTTTGACAAAAAGGGGGAGAACATTATTTTTACTTTAACCCCTTTGTTGATGATTGACAAAAAGGGGGAGAACATTATTTTTACTTTAACCCTTTGTTGATGATTGACAAAAAGGGGGAGAAGTATTTGATATATATGCATGTTTTGGAAAAGAATTTCTTGTTTATGCATATTGTTTTGTTTTGCAAAAAGGGGCGAAAAGAATTTGATGAGTTTTATGCTTGATTGGCATGTTTTATCTCCTTATGTTTGCATACATGTTTAGTTAGTTTAGGTGCTTCATTGCCATATCTTTTTATTTATTGTGATGCATGAGTTAAGGGGGAGCTTCTTTGAAGCTTTACTTTAATCCATGCATATATAAACTCCATGAGTTTTGTCATCATCAAAAAGGGGGAGATTGTTGGCCCAAAGGCCCATCACTCTAGTTTTGATGATGATCAACTCATGTAGTTATAGTACTAATGATCTTGTGTTTAATTAGTCTCAGATTTATGATCAAGATCTTAGTTGGTGTTTAGCTCCAAAAGGATTTAAAGTCAAGTTTTGGAGCTAGCACGGTTTGATTCAAGAGCCTATACATCAAGACCACATCAAGTACTCAAGAGGAGTCTAGCTCGTTGGATCAAGTTTGGACCAAGTCAAGAAGATGAGAAGACTTCAAGTGAAGACCTTCATGATCAAAACTTGTGTCTAGGTTTGATTTTATAAGATTTTGTTTTTAGATAAAATGTAAAGGATAGAATAGTTGGTGGATTGCTCAATACACACACACTCTTGATTTAGATGAGTTTTCATAAAAGAATTTTTATTTTGAAAAAATACAAAAGAGTTTCCTTTTAAAAAAATACCGGCTTGGTTTTTAGTATTCAAAGTATATATGTTTTAACCAAAACCAAATTTTAGCGCTTAATGTCAAAAACATAGATATTTCACCATGTATGTGTAGTGGATCATATCCATACACTCTATGCTTTAAAAGTTGTTTAAATATCTTATTTTTGTATTTGGAGAAGTTTTGGAAAAACCAATTTTGGAAAAATACAGTTTTCATTTTTAACCAAAATTTCTAAGTTAAAAAAATAGTTCAAATTGTTTGTAACATGTCTTGATTTTGCTCAAGCATGTTTGATTATCAAAGTATAATGTTAAAAATATTTTTGTAGATTTTTCATAATTTTATGGAATGCTAAAATGTCAACATTTTTATCCCTATAATTTGTCTGGTTTGGCTTCTGTCGGTCGACCGGACCGGTCGACCGAGCTTGAAGTCGGTCGACCGGGACGGTTGACCGACGTGCACAGAACGTGCACGCCAGGACTGCTGGAGGGCCGGTTGACCGACCCAGTCGACCGCAGAGAGCTTCTGCTCTCTGGAAAGCCCTGGTCGACCGGGCCGGTCGACCGGCAGAGAACTTTGTTCTCTGTTCCAGGCAGCGGTCGACTGGGCCGGTCGACCGACGCCCCAACGGTCAGATTTCTGACCGTTGGCGGTCGACCGGGCCGGTCGACGCCAGCCGCCTGGGCTGAAAAAATGCCCAACGGCTAGTTTTTCTAGCCCTATAAAATGAGGGCTTTTGGTTCTGTTTTACACAAGATTTTCAAGTGGGTTTTTCACCAGTTTTTTCAACTCTTTCAAGAGGTTTTCTCCACTTGTATTTGAGCCAATATTTCCAATTAAAAGGGGAGTTTTATCAAGAGTGTTTTCAAAGTGATTTCTTTGAGTTTTCCTCCACCATTTCAATCCTTATTTTCTCACACAACACTTGAGCTATCCATTGATATATTCATCCTATAGGAGTGTTATTGTGAGATTGTTTTTAGGTGATCAAAGTGTTGTGATCACCAAAGACTTCATTTGTACTTTGAGGAGGCGGACGTGTGTGTTCGCGTTGTTTCGGGTTCTAGTGGGAACTCGGTGTTTGAGGTGCGGCCTCGGCGAGCTTGTGGGCTTGCGGTGTGTACGGGACTAGAGAGTCCAAGGAGTTCAAGTATGAACTCGCCTTATAGGTGTTGCGGCACCGAGTGATCCGGTGGGATCGATTATAGTGAAAATCCTTCATAGTGTTGAAGGCGGGGACGTAGAACAAGTGTGCTCGAACCCCGAAACAAATCTCCCGTGTTTGCGATTGCTCTCTCTATCTCTTACTTGTTTATATCTTGCCTGCTTATATTGTGTTTATCTTTATATGCTTGATATTCATTGTGTGCTTAATTATTATATGCTTGGGGATTGTTTGCTAACACTTGTATTCAACCAAGAGAGCCAACGTGGCACCTCAACTCTTATTTAGAGGAATCTTGAGGAGTTAGTTCAGAGCCCTTCACGGGGAATTCGGCTACACTCTTGTGTTATACGTGGTGTTTAGTTAAAGAAGTTTTAGTTTGCATCATATAAGTTTTAATTCCGCATTAATTGACCATTAGATTGTCATCACCTATTCACCCCCCCTTCTAGGTGATTTACAATGGGGTACCATCCCAAAAGGCTAGCCTTCTAGATGGAGTTGCTCAAATCCTTATATACCCAAGATCATCCCTACGTATAGCCGATGTGGGACTATTTGTTTGACCCAAATCCCAATAATCCCCCCTCGAACAAAGAGTCTCCCTGCAAGCTCAACTAGCTTCATTCCAGAAGATCAAATGCTCTATCGAGATACAATTTTTTCTCCGCGTGGTATCAGAACTTTCCAGCAGTATCACAGACACTACTATCAAATTCTCGAGAGCTCAACTAGCTTTACAGGGGCCCACTGTGCCTTTTTTTACGCCATTGGGGTGATCAGGCCCTTTGCGCCTTTGCGCCATTAGTGGAATCTTACATCGTCGAACATCACCTACACACATAACTAAATTCGGGGCATGACTCTGATACCAATTGAAGGACTTAGGGCACCATCCCAAAAGACTAGCCTTCTAGGTGGCATTGCCCAAATCCTTAAATACCCAAGACCATTCCCACGTCTAGCCGATGTAGGACTATTTGTTCGACCCAAATCCCAACAAAGCAATTTCTTTGGCGGTTCATCTCCATTGCTTGGGTTCCTCAAGTTGGTTGTTGCCCAGATAGAAGGCACTAGGCGTGAGAAGTTCTATCGATGGAGTCACAGCAAGTGATATCAGAAAACCCCAGGTTCGTCGTGGGATCGTGTGTCGATTCCAAGAGCATTGGTTGCTTTGGTAGAGATCGTGTGTCAATCTCGAAGTAGCGTTGGGACTGTTTGTGAGATCATATGTCGATCTCAAAACAGTATTTGGATTGCTCGAGGAATCAATTCAGAGGAGTAGATCGCTTCGGAAACTCTTTGAGGGTTTCGCTTTGAGGTAAAGATCGTATCTTTATCTAGTTTGTTTAATTTAACTCTGTTTGCTTTCGCATTGCTTTAAGGGAACCATTGAGAAGATGATTAAAGATAGTACATGTACAGTGAAAATCATGAACCCACATCCTTTGAAAATTGATGTGGTGAAGTTCGATGGCAAGAACAACTTCGGTATATGGAGGTGTGAGGTGATGGATGCATTGATGGCATCAAACCTTAAAGACACTCTACTCTTGGAGAAAAAAACATGATTCTACTACTGAAGAAGATTGGGACAATATGAACTGGTCGGTGTGTGGCTTGATCAGGTCTTATTTGACACAAGACATCAAGTATCATGTATTGCATGAAACATCTGCAAGGCAGCTATAGGAGATTCTGGAGAAAAAGTATCTAACGAAAAGTATCGAATCACGATTGCAGTTTAAGAGGAGGCTTTATCATTTCCAGATGAAGAGGGGAATCTCCGTAGATGAACACATGAATAGTTACACAAAGCTTTTTACAGACCTGGTTAATGTGGATGTGAAGATCGACGAAGAGATAAGGCAATAATTCTATTGAATTCTCTTCCTGAAGAAGAGTATGAGATTTTTACTCTTACATTGATCAATGGAAGACAATCTCTTAACTACAATGAGGTGTTTGCTACTTGTGAATTATAAAGTAAGAAGGCAGGACATATTATCTTCTTCAGGGAGCACAACAGCAAAGGCATTGGCGGTAAGAGGCAGTAGTTCCAATCGGAAGGGCAGAGGTGATCAGGGAAGATCGAAGTCCAGATTAGATTTTAGAGATCTGAAGAAGAACCAATGCGCCTTATGCAAGGAGCTTGGGCACTGGAAGATTGATTGTCCGAAGGTCAAAGGTAAGAAGAAAGAGTCAAAGACCGAGACAAATCTCGCACAGGTGTTCAGTACTCATGCCAGTACTTCACAGGTGGATGGCTCAAATTCAGACTAATCGGTATTTTCTTTCTCTGTTACTACTCCTACTGTTGGTTATTTAGGTAATTCTGAGTGGATCTTAGATACAGGGGCTACCTATCATGTGTGCCCGAACAGGGCCTAGTTTTCTAGCGTTGGAAAGCTAGATGAATGTTTCGCTGTCATGGGTGATATCATCCGTGTAATGTGGAAGGGATAGGTACAGTCCATATCAAAATGTTTGATGGGATAGTACAAGAATTGAAGGAGGTATGTACCTCAACTCAAAAGGAATCTTATATCTGTTAGTGTTTTAGAAACATTAGATTTTGTGGTATCCATATAAGATGGTGTTATCAAGAAGACCAAAGGCTCAATGGTGGTTATGAAGGGCGTCTGCCGGAACAATCTCTACTACTTGAAGGGTAGTACAGTTACAGGTCAGGTGGAGACTTTTATTTCTTCAGATGATATTTTCACACAGCTCTGGCGGATAAGGCTCAGACATGGAGGAGAAAAGTCTTTGCAAGCTTCAGCAAAGAAGGGATCATTGGAAGGTGCATTTATCTGCAACATGGAATTGGGTGAACATGACGTTCTGAACAAGAAGAAGGTGAAATTCAGCACCATTACTCACCACTCTGAAGGTCTTCTTGATTGTGTTCACGTAAATATTTGGGGACCTGATAAGACTGCATCGCTTGGAGGTCATAGGTACTTTGTCTCTTTTATTAATAATTTATTTAGGCATTGTTGTATATATCCCATGAGATAAAGGTATGAAGCCCTAGGTATATTGGTAAAGTGGAAGGATATGATGGAGAAGCAAACTGGTAAGAAGATCAAGGAGCTACAAATTGGTAATATTGAAAGATACAAGAACCAATTCCTACAATTTGGCCAGAACATTGGTATTGGTACTCACTTCATAAATGGATTACATGAGTTGGCTAAGAAGATAAATTGTTTCTTACTGGAGAAAGCTCGTGTTTGTTGCCTAATACACAATTAGAAAAATCATTTTGGGATGAAGCGATTGTATATGCTAGCCATTTCATAAATGGATTATCATCGACTGCGATAGGAGGTAAAACTCTTCTGAAAGTTTGGTCTGAAAAAACTACTCAAGATCATGGTTTACTGTAGGTATTTAGAAGTCCGACCTACTTTAGTTCTAAAGATGGCAAGCTGAATTCGCGAGCAAAGAAGTTTGTGTTTTGGGTGTCAAAAGAAATATGAAAGGCTACAGGTTATGGGACCCCGAAAATAAGAAGATCGTGTTGAGTCAGCATGTCACATTTGATGAGACTTCTTTTTTGAAGTCTACTGTCTCTCAGCAGGTGGAGAGGACGAAGACCAAGGAAGTATCGCAGTGGGTGGAGATTGATCCTACTTCACCACTTTCAGTTGATTCAGTATCAGTAAGGACTTCACCGGATGTGATACCAGGTAGATACCATGTGGCCAGCTTTGATGCTGAACAGGTTGAAGACATTGATGAGAATGTCAAATTGTTTGTAGTCATTGGAACCAAGATAAAACCAAGAAGTGGGTGAAAACGCATAAATCTCAAGTTTATGACCGCGACAAACTCAAAATGTAGGCTGTTGTTCTCCATAACGGTATTAAGGAGGTTTATATAACTCAGCCAGTTAGGTTCGCTGCTGAAGATTCAGTCACAGGTGCTTGAGCTAAGTGAAACTAATTTCAATGAACTACAATTGGCTTAATCTCTTGGGCAAGGTATGTAGGCAGCTATAAAGGCGCAACCATTTGATGATGTAACTTGTATGAAGCTATATAATGTATTTGGGTTCTCGAGAAGCTTATTGGGACTTCACGTAGAGGTGAAGTATTGTGATCTCGATGAACGTTTAATTTTCTGATGAGAAGATAATTGAGCTTGCATAAGGAGGGTGTGCATCCAGTTTGCTGAAGCCAATGATGGTGTTTGGTGTGCTCCACTCAAATTTGGTTGGACCGTCTTGAAGACATATGACTAGAAAGAGCTAGTCAGTTGGAGTCAGTGTTGGCTCATGATGGGTTCTTCTTGAGGTCATTTGAAATAAAGTTCCATCAAGTTGCTGAGTTGGATGCACGTTCGTTGGTCGGCTCGATGGTATTTCTCGTCGGTGAAGTGATGAGAAGGCATGTATGATACATTCCGTTTGGATACCTGAGCTAAAATTGAAAGCTTACAATTGATATTGGAGTTTGGTGAGAGTTGCAGGTGGTGACGACAAACTCAATTTGGATCTGGTGAGATCAGTGAAAATCAATTGTAAGTGTGCTGGCGATTCATTTTGAAGGAACTGGTTTCACCAAGTCGAGATCGTGTGTCGATTACACCGAGATTGTGTGTCAATTTCGTTTGGAGCGCTCAAGCCAAGATCATGTGTCGATTTCGCCGAAATCGTGTGTAAATTTCGCCGAAATTGGGTGTTCTTTAGAGTTCGGCTCAGATTTGAGAAATCTTCACCAGGGTGGAGAATTATAAGGAAAGAGAGAGGAGATGAAGCTTGTGGAATCCAACTTAGATTCGGACTTTGTTTCTGAAAAGGAGTCGGATCCAATTTGAGTTTCCTAACAAGTGAATTGCTTCTCCTTTTAGAATTTGGATTCCTTTTCTGAGTTAGGGTCAAATCTAGTTGGGGTTCCTAAATCCATGGGACTTTCTGGTTATAAATATGGGGTAGAGCCCTCATGAATTGTATTCTTTGAGGTATCTATCCCTCTGGTATTCCTTGTATTGATTGTTGCATCAATAAAAACTCTCTCTATCTTGCCTCGAGGACGTAGGAAAATTGTCGACCTCGTTAAATATTGTGTTGGTTTGCTTTCTCTCTTGTTTCTATGTTCTTGTCGTGTCGGTACTTCTCTGCTGCATCTATCTCTATTGGTGGATTTCTCATTGGTTGTTGTCTCGCGCGCAACAGGTTGTGATGGCACTGGCAACCATTATTGGTGGTGCAAGATGGTGGTTGTGGCAACGATAATGGTAATGTTGATGACATTGCCAACACAGCCTATCATGTTCCGCACAAGATTTGAATGTAGTGTACCTATTTATCACGAAAGAAAATAGGCAATATAACCTCACATTTTCATGAAGCGGAGGAATGAATACCAACATGTAGCCAATGTTTTTGCAAAGGTGGATTAAGCTTATGGCAGGCACGAGAGTTTGCATGGAAAATTTAGATTCGCGCAAACACACACTCTAATTAAGTCTTGAGCTTAATCTTATTTAATGAATACCCAGTCATATATGTATACGTGCATGACTAATCTCACATCTTATTTATTTTTAACCAAATTCATCAAGTCACCCTAACCAAACTATTTCTTACTTTTGATTGATGCTATTTCTTACTTTTGATTGATGAGAGACACATATTCTAAGATTTTGGATGGTTAAGGTACTTCCTCTTTGGCATTGTACAATTTGGTTGAGTTTCTTGATAAAAAGGGGTTCAAGACATCAACATAGCATTCCATTACAGGTTTTGTGAGATATACTCATTAGTAAAAGTTGCAAAGGTTCAAACAAGTGACGAATGAAGTTTAAAAGGAAGATCTGTTTGATAGCATTGGGCATCCCTACTATATATATATATATATATATATATATATATATATATATATATATATATATATATATATTTGAAAAGTGTAATTTTCATTGATCATCAACAACAATAGTACATAATGGAGGAGGTTAGGCTACTCTAACAACAAATTTAGATAACTATAGGGAGGGGAGAGGACTATAGCTATTACCCTCCACTATAGTACAGAGTAGCTACGATTGACCCAAAACCCACATTAGAGCAATACTAACATGACCTTTATATATTACAATGGGATTGACATTTTAGATAAAACATACATATTCAAACAAGAAACCTCTTTTGACATCTCAGCCTATGCTCTCCAATTTGAGAGGACTCTCTTCCTTTCTTTGCATCTGTCAACTATCCAATTACAAGTTCTTAACAGTAGTCCTATGTCTTCATAAAGTCTCCTAAACAGCATGATCTTATTGCTAGATTGGAGTTGAGATATTCTTGAGTTCCTTTCCTTCCACACATGTCATACTGCAGCTGCCAGCACATTCCAGCAAGAATGGATGCCTTAGCATTGGACCTAAATTTGTTTTTGATGAGACTGGCTCCTTCATGTAGTGTACTCACTGGACCTGGTAGCCCTAACTTTAGCTTGCAAAGCTCCCACAAGTACGCAGAAAAAGTGCAGGTAAAGAAGAGATGCGGAGTGCTCTCTTAACTTGAGTTACATAGCACACAAGTATCAATTTCAACTACCCCTATAGTTTTTAAAGGATCCCTAGTGAGTAGCTTATCGTGCATAGCTCTTAGGAGACATAAAGCCATTTTTGGACTATTTGAAGTATACCAAATGATATCAGGAAATTGATATTATGCATTTCTATCTCTTACCAATTCCCAGCCTGTACTAAAGCTGAATCTCCCATCTTTACCATAGTCCCACTGCCAGGTATACTCGTTGGCTTGACTGATGTGAGGAACTACTAAAGATTTCATCTTGCAAATCCTTCCATGTGCCTGAGTCCAATACTGATGTTTTAGCTTATGATACATGCTGCTGCTGCAAGTATCTGTGTTTCATCCATTGTGCCCACATGGATACTGAGGTACAAAACCTCCAAATAGCCTGACAACTGAGGCATTATTAATCTCCACCAATTTTCTTATACCAATCTCTCCCTTTGATTTAGATCTGCAAACTTCATTCCATCCCCAATCATGTAGCTTTTCATTCCAAAGAAAATTCGAGAAAATTCGAGAAAATTCTTTGAGTACAGAATCTGCCAGTTTAAAAGTGTACATCCAGAAGCTCACAATATTATGCAGCACACTTTTTATCAATTCAGCTCTCTCGGCAGCAGATAGTAAGTTCATTTACAAACCTTCAATCCTTCTCCTTATCTTGACAATCAGAGGGGAGAAGTGTTTGGATAAATTCTAGTGAGAGGATGCCCCAAGGATCTGATAGGCAAACTGCCAGATTGAACCCCAAGGATTTTAGCAATCTCCTCCTTGTTCCCACATCTTTTGCTAAAGAAAACTTTGCTCTTACTTTTATTAATAGTCAGTCCAGTGAATAAATGACGTTTATGAAGAGCTTAACTAATCCTAAAGCCGACTTCTTGTCCCCTTTAAAAAGATCAACATGTCATCTGCAAAGAGCAAGTGAGAGATCACCATGTTTTCTGCTCTTTTCAATGGGTAGATATCACCAGATGCTATGGTAAGGTCCATTGTAATTGACCAAAATTCCATTACCAGTATAAACAAGTAGGGGGAGAGGGATCCCCTTGCCTTGTGCGCCTGTTGCTTGTAAAGTTGTCATGGGGGGAGCCATTTAGCATAATAGAGAAAGAGTGGGGAAGACATACATTCCTTTACTCAGTTGATCCATCTACAAGTGAAACACATGCAATGGAGTATGAAGTATTTGATTTCTCTGTTTATAGTATCTAAAGCTTTTTGGAGATCTATCTTGAGACAAAGCCGGCTGCCCATGGGATTGATGAAATCTCTAGCAAGTTCATGCACCAGAAGAGAAGAGTCATTGATGAGCCTTCCTTTAAGAAATGCACTCCGGTTATAAGAAATTAATCCTCCTATAACTTGTTGAAGCCTAGTTGAGAGTGTTGAAGATCTATCACCGATCAAAACACAGAGGAACACCGAGTTGAAGACTCGGCAGCGAAAACGGAAGCGTAGAAAATCTACCACTAGCAAGCAATCATCACACAATTAAGGAACATAAGATTTAACGTGATTTGACAATGTGCCTACATCCACAAGGAGGAGGGAGAAATATTTATTGAAGAAAATACAAAAGTTGTAATGGGATCTCTCTCACAACTCTCAATGGTAGAATTCTAAAATTTCTCTTAAATTCATGACACACCTTCAAAAGGCCACCCTGGAGGGGTTTATGTAGACACTTGGGATGACCCTAATCCAACACGAACTCAAATCAGCACCTTCTTAAAGAAATAGAAAACTCGTATCCAAACAAAAATAAGAGAGATTCGTATTAGGAAACTGTCAAAAAAATTGAATTCTTCTCTAATGAATATGAGACACTCCAAATACTAACAATCTCCATCTTGACTCATGTTCATTTAGTCCCTCCGTAGAAATTGGCCCCTGCTTCATTCGCCTTCCTTTCTCCCCCTTTTTGTGACTTCACATGGCTCCCTCCCAAGAGCCCGTTCTCCACTTTACCTTTGAAGAATCTTGATGAAGTTAAGAGATGCTCTGAATTTCTCCACTAGGATTATCTTCGTTATCATATCCGCTGAATTCTTTTCGTGTTGATTTTTATCAAATCGATCACCTTATCTTTCATGACTCACTGACGTATCTTATGAAATCTCACATCAATGTGTTTCGTCTGCTTATGATACCTGTGATCTTTAGCGAGATGAATAGCAATCTGGCTGTCACAATAAACCCGAACTGAATCCTGTATGATACTGAACGTCTTAACCAATCCTCTCAACCACAAAGCTTCCTTTGATGCCTCAACTGCAGCCATGTACTCTGCTTCTATTATTGAAAGAGCAATTGTATCTTGTAACTCTTCCTTTTAACTAATGATGCACTCAGTTACTGTAAACACATAGCCCGTCGTAGATTTTTGTTGATCAAGATCTCCTGTATAATCTGCATCAACATAACCTTGTAGTAACCTAGGCTTTCCCGTTTTCAATTTTTGAAATACCAAGCCTAGTCTCGCAGTCCCTCGCAAATATTGTAGTACCCACTTCACTGCTTTCCAATGTTATTTTTCTAGATTTGACATGAACTGACATACTGTACTAATTGCATAGGCTAAGTCAGACCTAATGCAGACCATAGCATACATGAGTGATCCCACCGCACTAACATATGGTACTGAGACATCTCTTCCTCCTCTACCGATGATTGTGGACACTACTTGGAGGATAATTTAAAGTGACATGCTAATTGGTAGTGAAAAGTGTATTTTTATCATTACATTTACCATCACATTTTCATATTTATTCATATAATCATGCACAATTAACTAATATTTTATTATTTATTGTGTGCAGGCCTTGAGAAATAAAAATAAAGGAATAAAGCCTCAAAAGAAGCCCAAAAGCCCATGTTTAAAGCCCAATGTAAAAGTTACAATTAACAATTGTCAAAATTGTAATTACTAAGGGCAATTGTTGCAAATACCAAAAGAAGAGGGAAGGATAGGCTTCTATTCAACCCTAAATACTTGCAGGATGAGGATAAAAGCCAAAGAAAGAGAGTGCAAAGATAATAAATTCGTTTAAAAGATATGGGAAGATTTGAGATCTAGGGTAACTTGCTTCCCAAGTTATCTCGAAATCCCAAGATGAAGAGTCGGGATGCAACTTCCAGAAGACTACATCCAGATGGACGGACCAGGGGAGGCCACGCGCCAAAGCGCGTGGCCAACCACCACTACTTGGCCGCGGAAACGCGGCCCAAGCCGCGTTTCCGCGGCATTCCTGTCTTACCCCTCTACCAGTTTTCATGGAAGAGTCGTTCTGGGACTCTACTTCCTTTTGCACCTATAAATACCCCTGCAGACGCAACAGAGAGGGGATCCAGAGAAGATTAGGGTTTTTCTTTAGCTTTTCCTTAAATTTCTGCAATTTGTAATTTCGTTTTAAAGGCATTGTGGAAAAGAAGGAGCTTGTATTTGGAGACATATTTTCGAATAAAGGTTACCTCTTTTGCTATTTGATTCTTATCAGTTAATTTTATTTCTTTTCTCTGTGATCTCTTGTTTTTGGTTTTTAATCTGTGATCTCTTGTTTTGTTTTTCCTTCTTTAACAATTCTTCTCATTAAGTAAAAAAAAATAAAAAAATAATTATAAAAAAAATGATGTCTAACTAATTCCTTGTGTGGTTTGCTGATCTCTTAAGCAACCCTAGGGCAAGTTAGGAGTTGAATAGATTGATGATCAGTTTTTAGAAACCCTAGGTCTAAGATTGCTTTTCTTGAAGATTAAACTGATAGTTAGATTTCTTAATCTAGGTTGCACACTTAAACAACTCCTCATGACTTCATACTTAAGAACTAGGACAGCATAAATTTAAGATAACACTTTTCTTATGCTGTACTAAGAAGTTAGGATGAAACCTTGTTTAGTTTTTTTTGTAATGCAACTTAGTTAAATTCTAGTATCATCTTCTCTTACTTGAATTCTTCTTAATAAACCTAGGGTAAATCATATATATCTCAAGATGACATTCAACACTCAAGACTTGCATTGTGGGTTGTGGTAGTAGATCAGTAAAATCATACCTCTTTAATCATATTTCAAATCTAATCTCTTCTTTGTTTTATTTGAAGCATACAGAGAAATCGGCCGAAAAGCTTGCATCGCATCCTTCCCTGAGGTCACGACCCGCTTTGGCCTTTACTACAGCGGATAGCATTGAGACTGAGAACTTTACAACTCAATCTTTTTCTTTATAAATTCTCAATTTCAATCAAAATTTTGGCGCCGTTGCCGGGGAAGGAACGACACGATTTTCTCAAATCTAAGTTTTTTATTCTTTCTGTTTGCAGGTTCAGAAAACAGGAAAACTAAACAGCAGTAAGGACACATAGCAACTCTGTGCCTCTGTCCTCGAAGGCAGAGCACCAGAGCCTACTTCAGAGTCGCAGGTCCGCGGCAAAAGCCGCGTTTCTGCTGCCTGAGTAGTTCACTACTCATACATTTTTCTGCAGGTTGCTAAAAATTGCAATTACTGCTTATTGCTGTGATATATTTTCTCTGTGATCATTCTGCAACTGCTAACTAATAACAGTAACCCATTTATTGATAATAAAATTTTTTTTAGACTCTTGCATCTAGGGCACTTGTCTATTTTTAATTTTTTTTATTCTGTTGAAGAGTGCTGGAGACAAGGTACGTTTGCATAGCATATAGATTAGAAAACACTCTTGACTGATTTACTGCTTTCTTAAGTGATTACTTTTCTACTGCTTTGCACGTACACAAAAATATCTTAAGGGCATAACCCATTAACAAGATAAGGTGGGGATTTCATCATCCTCCCTTGGCCCAAAAATTATTTCCGTCACACTCACAACCCTAACCTTAAGTAAAATTTGACTAGACGTTGGCCCTAGGTTAACTCGGACTCAATAGGAGATTGACCGAAGGAGGAAAGTTGTTCGAAATTAACTCTTACCAAATCGGTGTCTAGGCAGGGGATTGAGGGCCGAAAGCCCGAAGAACGGTGGTTATTTAATTAAGGAACGTCTTTGACGGAAAACCTCCCACCGGTCTTGCCACCTACCTGGCCGATTAACTTGTGGTTAAGGTCGACAATAGACCTCCTAAGGACAGTCTAAAGTTAGGAGTCGTCCAGGTCAAGGATTACCCTAGAATAGGATTTTTGTTTGTTTTTCTTTTTATTGATTGATTGGGTGAACTTGTTTGCTAATTGTGCATATCCGCTTGGTCGAGAGACCCACTTACATCTAGGCTAACTAGAACTAGTTCACCACCCGAGCAAAAGCCCGACTCACACATGGCACAACCACCGTCACTCCAAGATAGGTTCTATCCTATTAGGACCTCTCTTCCTTCTTGCATCAAGCTTACTAATGAAGGTGTTGACCCATTTGAACTCAAGCCACAATACATCAACACCCTTCCCAAATTTCATGGACTTGAATCCGAGGATGCATACTTCTTCATAAGGGAATTTGAAGAAGTATGTCTCATGATGAATATACCTAAGTTAGGAAAAGATGCCATCAAACTTAGGTTTGTCCCCTTTGCTTTGAAGGATTTAGCAAAGAAATGGCTCTACAGTCTAGAGGCCGGTTCAATATCTTCTTGGGATAATTTCGTTAAGGCCTTCTTAAAGAAATTTTATCCCGTCCACAAGACTGCACTGATTAGGAAGAACATCTTACAGTTTAAGCAAACAGCCAATGAACCTTTTTGGAAATACTTCGAACGTTTTAAGGACCTCCTTGCCCAATGCCCTCACCATGGGATAGAGAAATGGCGACTTTGCCAAGTTCTATATGATGGATTAGATTATCCAACTAAAACGCTATTAGAATCCATGTGCCAAGGAGGATTTCTGCAAAAGAACGAAGATGAAGGATGGTTATTATATGAAGAATTAGCTGATAATACCATCCAATGGGAACCTACTCCGAAAAAATTTAGGACTAATGACCCACTTCTTCTAAAGGATGTATCCATTCCATTGAGGCCAACGTAGCAACCGATGCTAAGTTAGCTGCTGTTATGCGAAGACTAGAGGCTCTTAAAACTAAAGAACCAGTCTCTGTGAACCAAGTCAGCCCAACATCTTCGGCGGGTTGTACTTATTGTCAAGATATGAACCATGTGTTCGAGGAATGTCCCGTCTTTGTCGCGCATCAAAGCTTGCCCGAACATATGAGTGTGGCCTTCACAAGGCCTGCCAACAATCCTTATTCGCCCACCTACAATCCCGGTTGGAGAAATCATCCCAATTTTTCATGGGGCCCAAGCAACAATGATCAAACTAGGCCCAAATTCTCCAACAATTTCCAAAATCTGCCCTATCAACAAAATTTCCCTAGTCAAAATCCTCCACCGTCTTTCCAAAATTCACAAATGGAGACAAGACTTTCAAATTTGGAAAGAAAGGTGGACACTCTAGTTAAAAACCACGACACGCTGGCTCAAGTCTTAACTAGGATAGAGATCCAATTGAACCAACAAGAGAGACAGAGGGGAACTCTACCGAGTCAGCCATTGCCAAACCCTAGGAATCCTAGGCAAGCCAATGAAGCTCAAGACCCAAACCAGTGTCACTTGGTTCATACACTAAGATCGGGAAAACAAGTTGATAATCGAGTATCCATGCCACAGGATCCATCTCAGTCATCCATTTCATCTAGCTCCACTCCTTCTCCACCCAGCTCCAATGAAACTGAAGTTGAAAAGTCGGCAGTACAGGTGCACCAGCCTATAGCCCCATTTCCAAATAGGCTTAGAAGCAACAACAATGCACATATGGAGAAACTACTAGAGGTGTTCAATCAAGTTAGGCTCAACATCCCACTTCTTGATGCAATTCAACAGGTCCCTAGTTATGCCAAATTCCTCAAGGACATGTGCACCAAGAAAAGAAAGACAAATGTGCCTAAGAAGGTTTTTCTAGCCACTAACATTAGTGAGCTATTGTCCAACCAGATCCCAGTCAAGTACAAGGACACTGGTTGCCCCACCATCTCTTGCACCATAGGTCGAGCTGAAATCAATCGAGCACTCCTCGATTTAGGAGTTAGCATCAATTTGCTCCCTTTCTCCGTATATCAACAACTTGGATTAGGTGAACTCAACCCAACCCAAGTTACTATTCAATTGGCTGACTGCTCAATCAAGGTTCCTAAGGGAGAGATCAATGACGTCCTCATACGGTGGGAGAATTCATTTACCCAGTTGATTTCATTGTTTTAGAGACACAACCTGTGTCTAATCCTAGGTCCCAAACTCCCGTCATCTTAGGACGACCGTTCCTAGAAACCGCAAATGCAATCATAAATTGTAGAAACGGATCCATGAGATTGACTTTTGGGGATATGACCAAGGAAGTCAATGTTTTCAACCTAGGTAAGCATCCCTACGATGTGACCGACCAACCCTTTGAGGTTAACTTCATTGAAAACATGACGAGTGAGCATGATGAGAAGATCACACTAGAGTCAGTGGAAGAGAAAGAATTAGAATCAAGTGATCTCAACCTTGATGAGATCGAATGGGCAGCAAATTCAAGTTCTATAGAGATGGAAAAGTCAAGCTTAACACCTCCACCCATCGAGCCACCTCCTTCTTTGGAGTTAAAGGCCTTGCCTAAACATCTTAAGTACGCCTACCTAGGTGAACAAGAGACATTACCGGTCATAATTGCATCCAATCTGACTAATAGGCAAGAGGAAGACCTACTGACAACCCTTAGGAGACATAGGGAAGCCATTGGTTGGACTATGGCAGATATCAAGGGACTGAGCCCTACGATAGTCCAGCATCGTATTCATCTAGAGGAAGGGGTTAAACCGAAGAGGGATCCACAGCGTAAGTTAAACCCACTCATGCAGGAGGCTGTACACGCCGAAATAGTGAAACTGTTAGATAATGGGATCATTTATCCCATTTCCGATAGCGAATGGGTTAGCCCAATGCATGTGGTCCCTAAGAAGTCTAGCTTTACTGTGGTAGAGAATGACAAGCATGAGTTAGTGCAAACACGATTGCCTACTAAGATTCGAGTATGCATAGACTATCGCAAGTTGAACGCCGCCACTAGGAAAGATCATTTTCCTCTCCCATTTATCGACCAAATGCTGGAACGATTAGCGGTCATGAGTATTATTGTTTCTTGGACGGTTATTCAGGGTATAACCAAATCCCTATAGCCCCGGAGGACCAAGAAAAGACAACGTTCACGTGCCCATTTGGGACATTTGCCTACCGTCGAATGCCTTTCAGCCTATGTAATGCCCCCGCCACATTCCAACGTTGTATGTTAAGCCTGTTTTCTGATATGGTCGAGCGCTTTTTAGTGATTTTCATGGACGACTTCTCCATCTATAGAAATTCATTTGACCATTGTCTCTATCACTTGGAGCTAGTACTGAGTAGATGCACCGAAAAGAACTTGACCCTCAATTGGAAAAGTGCCACTTCATTGTGCAGCATGGGATTGTCCTAGGTCATGAGATATCTAGGGAAGGGATAAAAGTGGACAAGGCTAAGGTGGATATCATAGCCAAACTTCCAATTCCACGATGTGTGAAGGATATTCGGTCTTTCTTAGGACACGCTGGGTTTTATCGTAGGTTCATTAAAGATTTTAGCAAAATTGCTAGACCCCTTACAAACCTTCTAGCTAAAGACGTGCCCTTCATATTTGACGATAGGTGCAATAGTGCTAGGAAAAAGTTGAAAGTGGAACTTATTTCTGCACCTATCATCTCACCTCCGGACTGGTCCATGCCTTTTGAAATCATGTGCGATGCCTCAGATTTTGCAATAGGTGCTGTCTTAGGACAGCGTAAGGATAGCAAGCAGCACGTGATCTACTATTCAAGTAGGACGCTTAATGACGCCCAAATGAACTATATTACAACCGAGAAGGAATTCTTGGCAGTAGTGTTCGCTTTGGAGAAATTCCGCCCATACCTACTTGGGACCAAGACCACGATTTTCACCGACCATTCTGCACTTCGATACCTTATGCTAAAAAAAGATGCAAAGGCCCGACTCATTCATTGGATTCTCCTCCTTCAAGAATTTGATCTCAAAATTCGAGATAAAAAAGGTGTTGAAAATGTTGTCGCAGACCATCTCTCTCGCGTGCCTAATGCACCCTCCGACGAACTGCCCATCAATGACAATTTTCCCGATGAACAACTTCTAGCCATCTCTAAGGCACCATGGTTTGCTGACATAGTAAATTACTTAGTCACACACCAAACACCGCCTAATGGTCAAATCAGGATAGATACCGGTTCTTGTCTCAAGTCCGGTATTACATATGGGAAGATCCATACCTTTTCAAATATTGTAGCGACCAAATTATTAGAAGATGTGTCCCAGATGAGGAGACTAGAAGCGTTCTACCCTTTTGTCATGAGTTTGCTTGCGGTGGACACTTTGGTCCCCGCAAAACTGCCGAAAAGATCCTGCAAAGTGGCTTTTATTGGCCTACTGTGTTCAAAGATGCATTCGAGTTTTGCAAGACTTGCACACGATGTCAAATGATAGGAAGAATTTTCAAACGAAATATGATGCCCCTAAATCCAATTCTAGAAGTAGAACTTTTCGATGTTTGGGACATTGATTTTATGGGACCCTTCCCTAATTCGTTTGGGCACCAATACATCTTGTTGGCCGTAGACTACGTATCAAAATGGGTTGAAGCCGTTCCTTGCAAGACAAATGACAACAAAGTTGTTGTCAAATCCTTGAAAGAAAATATCATCTCGCGCTTTGGAACCCCTCGTGCCATTATTAGTGACAATGGTACGCATTTTTGCAATAGAACTTTTGAGGCTCTTATGCGAAAATACGCCATAACTCACAAGTTGTCTACGCCCTACCATCCTCAAACTAGCGGACAGGTAGAAATTTTCAATAGGCAAGTCAAGCTTATCTTGGAGAAAACTGTGAATTAGGATAGGAAGGACTGGTCCACCAAACTGGTGGATGCCCTATGGGCATATAGGACTGCCTTTAAGACGATTCTAGGAATGTCACCCTACAGACTAGTTTTGGAAAGGCTTGCCACCTTCCTGTTGAGCTAGAGCACCGGGCCCTATGGGCAATTAAGCAGCTGAATCTCGATCTAGATAAGGCCGGTGAGCTTCGAAAATTGCAAATTTCTGAACTAGAGGAATTGAGGAACGAAGCATAAATGCGAAAATTGCGAAGAATAGGGTTAAGGTCTTTCATGATAAGTTCATCACGAGAAAAACTTTTATCCAAGGACAAAAAGTGTTACTCTATAACTCTAGACTTCATCTTTTTCCCGGCAAGTTAAAATCAAGATGGACAGGGCCGTTCATTGTTAAGACCGTGTTTCCACACGGAGCGATAGAGATCTACGATCCAAAAAATGGCAGTACATTCAAGGTAAATGGTCAACGTCTTAAAATCTTTTTGGAATCAGTTCCGGAAGTGAATGCAGCCATGGGTCTTTTTGACCCACTGTATCGGTAACTATATCTTTCTGCCAATTCATGCATCCATGCATTTCATTCATACATTAGGGACAATGCATGAAATAAGTATGGGGGTAGGGTATGTATGTAAAGTAATAAAAAAAATTAAAAATATATATATACAAAAAAAATTGTTTATTCTTTTTCTCTTTAGTTATTCTAACATAATAAAAAAATAAAAATTTTATAAAAAGGACAATATTTTGACTTATCTTTTGAAAGAAACCTAAGTTAGTTTTAAGAATTAGGAAAATCATGATTAGGATTTCTAAAAACTTGGTCAAAATAAATAAATTGTTTAATTTTTAGGTATAAGAGGAGAAATTGAATAAGTAATTAGTCTTGATTTTTACCTTAATGAAATGTGCATACCTGATGCATATCTAGGATTCTAAGACAAAGACGTTTGTGCCTCATATATTAAAAAAAAAATCACTAATTAAGCTGGATACATGTGCCTCAAGAAGCATAAGTATTCACGCCTAAAGGTGAGTTTATAAATATGCGTCCTTAGTTTTGGGGCCTAGTTCACTCGAATTTGAGTCCAAGGGGTGTTTTCTCACCCGGTGCCCTAAAACCAACCAGTTTGGGAGTCACTGACTTTAAGTTCGCTACATGGGTGGATTAGAAAGCCTAAGAAAACTAAAAAATATTATATATGTATTAACACATCTAATAGCCAATTAGTTAGGTATGAGGGCCTCAAGAAGCCTTAATACTTACACGAAAGAAAATTAGATGAGTTATATATATAAAAAAAATCATAATAATAATAAAGAGACATGAGAGTCCAAGTTAAGGAATTCTTAGATTCACAAGGATGCGTATGACTTTTGGTAACGAAAAAGACTATACAAACATTCATTTTTGATCCTTACCTAAAATGAATAACAATTGACTTTATTAAGACTAAGTTTAAGAATGAATAAAAATGATAATCCTAAAACTTATAGACTACTTAGTCTCTTCAAATATACTTCGAATATTTTCCTTTTTATGGATTTTGTGGGTGTAATCCGCTGAAAACCCTCACGAGACAACACTCGTCCTCTAGGGTAACCTAGGGGTTTAACGGCTTGTTGCACGTGCTAAGTGCAATCGTGATTCCTACGAAAGTGAGTTAGCTAGTTTAGTTTTTTTTTCTTTTTGATTTTTACTCGATGACGAGCAAAAAGATAAGTGTGGGGGTGTGATTGGTAGTGAAAAGTGCATTTTTATCATTACATTTACCATCACATTTTCATATTTATTCATATAATCATGCACAATTAACTAATATTTTATTATTTATTGTGTGCAGGCCTTGAGAAATAAAAAATAAAGGAATAAAGCCTCAAAAGAAGCCCAAAAGCCCATCTTTAAAGCCCAATGTAAAAGTTGCAATTAACAATTGTCAAAATTGCAATTACTAAGGGCAATTATTGCAAATACCAAAAGAAGAGGGAAGGATAGACTTCTATTCAACCCTAAATACTTGCAGGATGAGGATAAAAGCCAAAGAAAGAGAGTGCAAAGATAATAAATTCGTTTAAAAGATATGGGAAGATTTGAGATCTAGGGTAACTTGCTTCCCAAGTTATCTTGAAATCCCAAGATAAAGAGTCGGGATGCAACTTCCAGAAGACTACATCCAGATGGACGGACCAGGGGAGGCCACGCGCCAAAGCGCGTGGCCAACCGCCACTACTTGGCCGCGGAAACGCGGCCCAAGCCGCGTTTCCGCGGCATTCCTGTCTTATCCCTCTACCAGTTTTTGTGGAAGAGTAGTTCTGGGACTCTACTTCCTTCTGCACCTATAAATCCCCTGCAGACGCAACAGAGAGGGGATCCAGAGAAGATTAGGGTTTTTCTTTAGCTTTTCCTTAAATTTCTGCAATTTGTAATTTCGTTTTAAAGGCATTGTGGAGAAGAAGGAGCTTGCATTTGGAGACATATTTTCGAATAAAGGTTACCCCTTTGGCTATTTGATTCTTGTCAGTTAATTTTATTTCTTTTCTCTGTGATCTCTTGTTTTTGGTTTTTAATCTGTGATCTCTTGTTTTGTTTTTCCTTCTTTAACAATTCTTCTCATTAAGTAAAAAAAAATAATTATAAAAAAAATGATGTCTAACTAATTCCTTGTGTGGTTTGCTGATCTCTTAAGCAACCCTAGGGCAAGTTAGGAGTTGAATAGATTGATGATCAGTTTTTAGAAACCCTAGGTCTAAGATTGCTTTTCTTGAAGATTAAACTGATAGTTAGATTTCTTAATCTAGGTTGCACACTTAAACAACTCCTCATGACTTCATACTTAAGAACTAGGACAGCATAAATTTTAGATAACACTTTTCTTATGCTGTACTTAGAAGTTAGGATGAAACCTTGTTTAGTTTTTTTTTGTAATGCAACTTAGTTAAATTCTAGTATCATCTTCTCTTGCTTGAATTCTTCTAATAAACCTAGGGTAAATCATATATATCTCAAGATGACATTCAACAACCAAGACTTGCATTGTGGGTTGTGGTAGTAGATCAGTAAAACCATACCTCTTTAATCATATTTCAAACTTAATCTCTTCTTTGTTTTATTTGAAGCATACAGAGAAATCGGCCGAAAAGCTTGCATCGCATCCTTCCCTGAGGATCACGACCCGCTTTGGCCCTTGCTACAGCGGATAACATTGAGACTGAGAACTCTACAACTCAATCTTTTTCTTTATAAATTCTCAATTTCAATCACATGCTAAAGGAGTGGTGACTAGTCTTACTTCTGTCATGTTTAATCTCTCCAACACCTTGAGAACAAAGTTCTCCTGGGATAGCCAAAGTCTTCCTGAGCCTCTGTCTCGAGTGATTTTCATACTTAAGATCTTCTTGGATTCTCCCAAATCATTCATGTGAAATTCCTTCTTGAGCTGAGTTTTAAGCTTCTGAACATGTGTCTTGTTTATCGCAACAATCAGCATATCAACAACATATAACAACAAAAATGTCGGATCGTCACTCTGCTTGAAATAGACACAACTATCATGCTCACATCGGTTATATTTGGCCATGATCATGAAAGAGTCGAACTATTTGTACCGTTGCCTGGCAGACTGCTTAAGTCCACAGAGGGACTTCTTTAGAAAGCACACCTTATTTTTTTATCTTCCTGAATATAACCTTCAGATTATTTCATGTATACTTTTTCCTTCAGCTCACCGTGCAGAAACGCTGTTTTGACGTCCATCTGCTCCAACTCTAGATCAAATGAACAATTATCGCCAATAATATCCGAATAGATGTATGCTTGATTATAGGAGAAAATAATCTCATTGTAGTCAATACCCTCCTTCTGAGCATATCTTTTGACAACTAACCTTGCCTTGTAATGCTCATTGTCTTTCTTGCGAAAGACCCATCTGCAACCTATTGCCTTGAAGTCCTTTGGAAGATAAACTTACATCCGTGTTTGGTTTCTATCCAAAGACTCCATCTCTTGCTCCATGTCTATAATCCACTTGTCATGGTCATCTGCCTTGATCTCTTCCCTATAATTGTCAGGTTCTCATGTTTCTGTTACTAATGCAAAAGAGACATGATCTTCGTCCCAGCCATATCTTATTGGTGGCACTGTAACACTGACTGACCGCCTTAACGGCCTAGGTTGCTTTTGAGTAGCCTCATGTTTGTCTTCATATGAATCTGAGGAGTCCTCTTCTGACCCTTCAAAGCTTTTAAGGCTATCTGAGAACTCGACTCCCTTTTCTTGATTGTCTGCTGCCGAACTGTCTGAAGCTTCACCTTGCACTTTATCCTATATCTCTAACTTTTCTCACAGCATTGAATCTTCATCAAAGATCACATCTCTAGTAAAGGCACTCCTTTTCTCGAGATCCTAAAGTTGAAACTCTTGACTCCTTTGGTGAACCCGATGAGGATACACTTCTTAGACTTGAACTCTAGTTTGTTATTTTTCTGACTATGAACCAAACTATATGTCGGGCAACCAAAAATTCGTAAGGTTGAATAGTTCATAGATACTCCTCACCATATCTCCTCTGGGATATAAAGATCAATAGTTGTTGATGGTGACATGTTTATCAGATAACTCGCATGATTTACCTCCTCTGCTCAAAATCCTTCTGTCATGTCAGCATGTAATCTGATACTGTGGACACGCTTTATAAGTGTCCAATTCATGCGCTATGCTGTTCCGTTTTGTTATGGTCACTCTGAAATACTTAGCTAGTGTTTGATGCCCTTACTTGTTAAGTAGCCTTTGAATTCTTTGAAGGTGTACTCGCCTCCATTATCAGACCTCAAGACTTTCACCTCCCACTCCGCCTGATTTTCCACCAAAGTTTTTCACTCTTTGAACTTTTGAAATACTTTCGATTTCTACTTCAAGAAGTATACCCAAACTTTTCTTAAAGATTCATATATAAAAGTAACATAATAACTAGCACTTCCAACGGATGCTACTGGCGAAGGCCCCCACACATTCGTGTGTATGAGATCTAGCAAGCCCTTTGTCTTGTACTGAGATGTAGAAAAAACTACTCTACGTTGCCTACCCATAATGCAAAATTTACAAAGATCAAGTTTGCAATATTTGATACCTAGTAGAGCACTCCTTTTGTGTAGAACTTGAAGACCTCACGCTTATCTGCTCAAGACGCATGTGCCAAAGTCTTGTAATATCCTCCTTTTCTATTGCTATTGAAGCATCACCAATAATAATGCTTCCTGTCAACTTGTATAAGTTTGCTGTTCGTTCTCCTTTAAGAATCATCATAGAGCCTTTAGTAACTTTGATTGCTCTATCTGCACCAGAAAACTTGTATCCATGAGCTTCCAAAGCTCCCAGTAAGAGAAGATTCTTGTTTAAATCTAGAACATGTCGAACATTCGTGAGGGGTCAAACTTGTCCATCAAACATCCTCATACAGATGTTGCCGATGCCAATAGTGTTACACACGTCATTTTCCATCAGGACAGAGCCTCCATCATAAGGCTTGTAAGTACTGGACCACTTCCTTTTTGGAAAATGTGATATGTGAACCTTGAGTTAAGTAATCAAGCATCTGAGTATTTACCTTTTCCTGACTTAGCTGTCAAGACATCACATTAATCCTCATCTGCTTCTTTGACAAGCCCGACTTGATCTAACTTTCCACTAGTACTAGTCTCATCAGAATTTTTGTCGCCTTTTCTCTTCAGCATCTTCTTATATTTCATATAATTTTTCTTGATGTGACATATTTTCTTGCAAACGTAGCAAGAGAAACTACTAGAAGCCTCTGGATTCCTTTTAGGTCTCTAACTCTTTGATCTTCTCCTCGACCCTTGACAAACAATCTTGAGGCCTCCTTCGTAGAATCTGTCTTCTTTATTAGCTTGTTATTTTGGAGCATCTGCCTGACATCTTCAACTCTAAGGTCTTTTTATCATACATGATGATAGTCGCCAAGTGGTCATAACTTGATGAAAAAGATGAGAGTAACAGAAGAGGTTTGTCTTCTTCTTCTAACTTAACCTTTAGAGCTAATAAATCGCTTAAAATTCTATTAAAAGCATTGAGATATTGTAGAATAAGCGTACCTTCCTTCATCCAAAAATTGTATAAGTGATTCTTCATGAAGAGATTGTTCAACAAACTCTTCGTCATGTACATGCTCTCCAGCCTACACCAAAAACCAGCAGTTGTCTCCTCATTCATCGCGTTGTAGAGAATCTCATCTGATTTGCACATTATGATCGTCGCCTTTGCGCAGAAGTCGATGTCATTCCACTCATCATCCTTCATCTTCGATGGCTTCTTCTCAATACTAAGCAGGGCCTTATGTGTGCCCTCCTTCACGAGCAACGATGCTACTCGCATCTTTCACAACAGAAAGTTGAATTTCCCGTTGAATTTCTCCACCTCGAACTTGGTTGATGTGATCGTCCTTCTAGCCATCACTCTGATATCAATTGTTGATGATCTATCACCGATCAAACAACAGAGAATACCAAGTTGAAGACTCGGTAGCGAAAAACGAAAGCGTAGAAAATCTACCACTAGCAAGCAATCATCACACAACGAAGGAACACAAGATTTAACATGGTTCGACAATGTGCATACATCCACAGGGAGGAGGAGAGAAATATTTATTGAAGAAATATAAGAGTTACAATGATATCTCTCTCACAACTCTCAATGGTGGAATTTTAAAATTTCTCTTGAATTCTTGACACACCTTCAAACGGTCACCCCTGAGGAGTTTATTTAAACACCTGGGATGATCCTAGTCCAACACGAACTCAAATCAGTACCTACTTAGAGAAATAGAAAACTCATATCCAAATCAAAATAGGAGACAGATTCGTATTAGAAAACTGCCAAAAAACCTGAATTCTTCTCCAATGAATATGAGGCATTCCAAATACTAACAGAGAGCACCTTGTCATAATCTTGTACAAGGTATGGCAACATGAAATAGGCCTGAAATCATTCAAGTGAGAAGCATTAGAAGTGTCGGGACCAGTGTAATAAAAGTATGATTTACCTCTGTAAGGAGTATGCCACATTTGAAAAAAGATTGAATTGCTTTGCATGTATCCTCTCCAATGAGTGCCCATTTTTTCTGAAAGAAATACACATTATATCTATCTGGATCTGGAGACTAGTCAGGGTGCATATGGTGCAATGCTGCTTTGCTTTCTTCATTAGGCACATCTCTACTTAGCCAGGTGGCAGCTACAGCAGTGAGCTTCTTCTTGACACCTACCTCAGGAAAAATTGTCCAATAAGAGTCCTGGTTGAATAGTTGTTTATAGTATGCATGGGCCATTTCTTTGATTGTGTTGACATTTCTAAATGCTTCTCCCTCTTCAGTAATTAGATGATAGATGTGGTTTCTAGAATGATTAACCTTGACTACAGAGTAGAAGAATTTAGTGTTTTTTAATCCCCCAAGTGCATCCAGGTCTCTCTACTCTTTTGCTTCCATTGTTCTTGTTCATTAGCTAACCAAACACCCATCTCATTTTACAGCCTTAGTTCTTCCTTTTGAAGTCCCACATTACTTGGTTCTCCGGTCAAGTTGCTAAGGACTTCTTAAGATTGCATCTGAGTTGTTGTATCCTTGCACACGGGTTATTAAAGTGTTCTTTCTCCAATTTTTGATAACAGATTTAAGATGCTTCAGCTTCATAACTTTCTTCAACATTGGCGTCCCATCACATTGTAAAGATCAAGCTTTGTGAGAAGTTATGCGAATCCTTCAGTTTGTTGCCAATAGTTGATAAATCTGAAAAGAAATTAGCATTGACAGGTTCAGTAATCAGATGAATTACCATAGACGAGTGATCACTTGTAGATGGTGGTAGATACTCATAATATGATAATAGGAGTGTATTAAGCTAGACAGAATTACATAAAGTTCTGTCAAGTCTTCCAGTGATCCTCCTTCTGTCCAGGTTCTTGTTATTCCAGCTCCAATAGTTTCTCACACATCTCAAGTCTGTGACAGCTCACATTTTGCAATGAAGTCATTGAAAGAGCTGAGTTGCTTGCATGTAAGAGGTATCCCCCGACTTTCTTATTAGTGAATCTGGCAGTGTTAAAGTCCCCAGTGATTTCTTCACCCTGAATGTGTAGGCCATACACTATAGTAAGATAGCCCTTCAAACCTCCTCTGTTTTGCACATACAAAGTGATCTGCTGAATAGATCTTGTGTCTGGTTGACAAGACCAAACTTCAGGGTCCCAGGTAATCCCAGTCGAACTATTTGTACCGTTGCCTGGCAGACTGCTTAAGTCCACAGAGGGACTTCTTTAGAAAGCACACCTTATTTTTTTATCTTCCTGAATATAACCTTCAGATTATTTCATGTATACTTTTTCCTTCAGCTCACCGTGCAGAAACGCTGTTTTGACGTCCATCTGCTCCAACTCTAGATCAAAATGAACAACTATCGCCAATAATATCCGAATAGATGTATGCTTGATTATAGGAGAAAATAATCTCATTGTAGTCAATACCCTCCTTCTGAGCATATCTTTTGACAACTAACCTTGCCTTGTAATGCTCATTGTCTTTCTTGTGAAAGACCCATCTGCAACCTATTGCCTTGAAGTCCTTTGGAAGATAAACTTACATCCGTGTTTGGTTTCTATCCAAAGACTCCATCTCTTGCTCCATGTCTGTAATCCACTTGTCATGGTCATCTGCCTTGATCTCTTCCCTATAACTGTCAGGTTCTCATGTTTCTGTTACTAATGCAAAAGAGACATGATCTTCATCCCAGCCATATCTTATTGGTGCACTGTAACACTGACTGACCGCCTTAACGGCCTAGGTTGCTTTTGAGTAGCCTCATGTTTGTCTTCATATGAATCTGAGGAGTCCTCTTCTGACCCTTCAAATCTTTTAGGGCTATCTGAGAACTCGACTCCCTTTCTTGATTGTCTGCTGCCGAACTGTCTGAAGCTTCACCTTGCACTTTATCCTATATCTTTAACTTTTCTCACAGCATTGAATCTTCATCAAAGATCACATCTCTGGTAAAGGCACTCCTTTTCTCGAGATCCTAAAGTTGAAACTCTTGACTCCTTTGGTGAACCCGATGAAGATACACTTCTTAGACTTGAACTCTAGTTTGTTATTTTTCTGACTATCAACCAAACTATATGTCGGGCAACCAAAAATTCGTAAGGTTGAATAGTTCATAGATACTCCTCACCATATCTCCTCTGGGATATAAAGATCAATAGTTGTTGATGGTGACATGTTTATCAGATAACTCGCATGATTTACCTCCTCTGCTCAAAATCCTTCTGTCATGTCAGTATGTAATCTGATACTGTGGACACGCTCTATAAGTGTCCGATTCATGCGCTATGCTGTTCCGTTTTGTTATGGTCACTCTGAAATACTTAGCTAGTGTTTGATGCCCTTACTTGTTAAGTAGCCTTTGAATTCTTTGAAGGTGTACTCGCCTCCATTATCAGACCTCAAGACTTTCACCTCCCACTCCGCCTGATTTTTCACCAAAGTTTTTCACTCTTTGAACTTTTGAAATACTTTCGATTTCTACTTCAATAAGTATACCCAAACTTTTCTTAAAGATTCATATATAAAAGCAACATAATAACTAGCACTTCCAATGGATGCTACTGGCGCAGGCCCCCATACATTCGTGTGTATGAGATCTAGCAAGCCCTTTGTCTTGTACTGAGATGTAGAAAAAACTACTCTACGTTGCCTACCCATAATGCAAAATTTACAAAGATCAAGTTTGCAATATTTGATACCTAGTAGAGCACTCCTTTTGTGTAGAACTTGAAGACCTCACCGCTTATGTGCTCAAGACGCATGTGCCAAAGTCTTGTAGTATCCTCCTTTTCTATTGCTACTGAAGCATCACCAATAATAATGCTTCCTATCAACTTGTATAAGTTTGCTGTTCGTTCTCCTTTAAGAATCATCATGGAGCCTTTAGTAACTTTGATTGCTCTATCTGCACCAGAAAACTTATATCCATGAGCTTCCAAAGCTCCCAGTAAGAGAAGATTCTTGTTTAAATCTAGAACATGTCGAACATTCGTGAGGGGTCGAACTTGTCCATCATACATCCTCATACAGATGTTGCCGATGCCAATAGTGTTACACACGTCATTTTTCATCAGGACAGAGCCTCCATCATAAGGCTTGTAAGTACTGGACCAATTTCTTTTTAGTAAAACCTTGAGTTAAGTAATCAAGCATATGAGTATTTACCTTTTCCTGACTTAGCTGTCAAGACATCACATGAATCCTCATCTGCTTCTTTGACAACCCCGACTTGATCTAACTTTCCACTAGTACTAGTCTCATCAGAATTTTTGTCACCTTTTCTCTTCAGCATCTTCTTGTATTTCATATAATTTTTCTTGATGTGACATATTTTCTTGCAAACGTAGCAAGAGAAACTACTAGAAGCCTCTGGATTCCTTTTAGGTCTCTAACTCTTTGATCTTCTCCTCGACCCTTGACAAACAATCTTGAGGCCTCCTTCGTAGAATCTGTCCTCTTTATTAGCTTGTTATTTTGGAGCATCTGCCTGACATCTTCAACTCTAAGGTCTTTTTATCATACATGATGATAGTCGCCAAGTGGTCATAACTTGATGAAAAAGATGAGAGTAACATAAGAGGTTTGTCTTCTTCTTCTAACTTAACCTTTAGAGCTAATAAATCGCTTAAAATTCTATTAAAAGCATTGAGATATTGTAGAATAAGCGTACCTTCCTTCATCCAAAAACTGTATAAGTGATTCTTCATGAAGAGCTTGTTCAACAAACTCTTCGTCATGTACATGCTCTCCAGCCTACACTAAAAACCAGCAGTTGTCTCCTCATTCATCGCGTTGTAGAGAACCTCATCTGATTTGCACATTATGATCGTCGCCTTTGCGCAGAAGTCGATGTCATTCCACTCATCATCCTCCATCTTCGATGGCTTCTTCTCAATACTAAGCAGGGCCTTATGTGTGCCCTCCTTCACGAGCAACGATGCTACTCGCATCTTTCACAACAGAAAGTTGAATTTCCCGTTGAATTTCTCCACCTCGAACTTGGTTGTTGTGATCGTCCTTCTAGCCATCACTCTGATATCAATTGTTGATGATCTATCATCGATCAAACAACAGAGAATACCAAGTTGAAGACTCGGTAGCGGAAAACGAAAGCGTAGAAAATCTACCACTAGCAAGCAATCATCACACAACGAAGGAACACAAGATTTAACATGGTTCGACAATGTGCATACATCCACAGGGAGGAGGAGAGAAATATTTATTGAAGAAAATATAAGAGTTACAATGATATCTCTCTCACAACTCTCAATGGTGGAATTTTAAAATTTCTCTTGAATTCTTGACACACCTTCAAACGGTCACCCCTGAGGGGTTTATTTAGACACCTGGGATGATCCTAGTCCAACACGAACTCAAATCAGTACCTACTTAGAGAAATAGAAAACTCATATCCAAATCAAAATAGGAGACAGATTCGTATTAGAAAACTGCCAAAAAACCTGAATTCTTCTCCAATGAATATGAGGCACTCCAAATACTAACAGAGAGCACCTTGTCATAATCTTGTACAAGGTATGGCAACATGAAATAGGCCTGAAATCATTCAAGTGAGAAGCATTAGAAGTGTCGGGACCAGTGTAATAAAAGTATGATTTACCTCTGTAAGGAGTATGCCACATTTGAAAAAAGATTGAATTGCTTTGCATGTATCCTCTCCAATGAGTGCCCATTTTTTCTGAAAGAAATACACATTATATCTATCTGGATCTGGAGCCTAGTCAGGGTGCATATGGTGCAATGCTGCTTTGCTTTCTTCATTAGGCACATCTCTACTTAGCCAGGTGGCAGCTACAGCAGTGAGCTTCTTCTTGACACCTACCTCAGGAAAAATTGTCCAATAAGAGTCCTGGTTGAATAGTTGTTTATAGTATGCATGGGCCATTTCTTTGATTGTGTTGACATTTCTAAATGCTTCTCCCTCTTCAGTAATTAGATGATAGATGTGGTTTCTAGAATGATTAGCCTTGACTACAGAGTAGAAGAATTTAGTGTTTTTTAATCCCCCAAGTGCATCCAGGTCTCTCTACTCTTTTGCTTCCATTGTTCTTGTTCATTAGCTAACCAAACACCCATCTCATTTTACAGCCTTAGTTCTTCCTTTGAAGTCCCACATTACTTGGTTCTCCGGTCAAGTTGCTAAGGACTTCTTAAGATTGCATCTGAGTTGTTGTATCCTTGCACACGGGTTATTAAAGTGTTCTTTCTCCAATTTTTGATAACAGATTTAAGATGCTTCAGCTTCATAACTTTCTTCAACATTGGCGTCCCATCACATTGTAAAGATCAAGCTTTGTGAGAAGTTATGCGAATCCTTCAGTTTGTTGCCAATAGTTGATAAATCTGAAAAGAAATTAGCATTGACAGGTTCAGTAATCAGATGAATTACCATAGACGAGTGATCACTTGTAGATGGTGGTAGATACTCATAATATGATAATAGGAGTGTATTAAGCTAGACAGAATTACATAAAGTTCTGTCAAGTCTTCAGTGATCCTCCTTCTGTCCAGGTTCTTGTTATTCCAGCTCCAATAGTTTCTCACACATCTCAAGTCTGTGACATCTCACATTTTGCAATGAAGTCATTGAAAGAGCTGAGTTGCTTGCATGTAAGAGGTATCCCCCCGACTTTCTTATTAGTGAATCTGGCAGTGTTGAAGTCCCAGTGATTTCTTCACCCTGAATGTGTAGGCCATACACTATAGTAAGATAGCCCTTCAAACCTCCTCTGTTTTGCACATACAAAGTGATCTGCTGAATAGATCTTGTGTCTGGTTGACAAGACCAAACTTCAGGGTCCCAGGTAATCCCTGTTCTACTTTTATTTGAGATGTCAAAATTATTGCATGAAGTCTAATGCCTAGGAACACAGCCTTCCTACTTTCTTACATTGGATAATTTAACTTTAGTTTCAACCAAGGCTACAACACTTGGAGATATACGCTTAATGTGATATATAACATTCTTTTTCCTCCCCTTTTTATTATAACCTCTCACATCCCGTTCCTGGAATATGTACTTAAATACGTGTTCTGATTTTTTTCAATCGTATGTTTCAATTTATCTTCTAGTATTTGTTTTCATTATGATTAATTACGTTATTGCTTGATTTCGGATCCGAATTCTCAGACTTAAAGTCAATCCTAATCTGGATCGGGGACCTGATCCCAGTATACTGATAGATTTGACCTTTCTGATAGTCAGATTTGACCGATTTTAGTTTCAAACACTGCCGATTGATTCTCGGAATTTTAAATTTCAAAGGGAGTTACATTTCTAGAAACTTTTTTCACATTATTCCTTAGAATTATATTTACTATATTAATGAATTTTTTGGCATTTTTTGAATTTATCAAAATCCGACCAGATTCGGTGTCGGCCGATATCGACAATTTGATTTCAGGATTTTTAATTTGAAAACGGGATTGAATTTATTGAATATGATTTCACCATGATCCTCAATATAATATCCTTTATTTGTAAATTTTTTAGAATCTTTCTGAGATACTTGATTTTCGGGCGTTTTCGGTATTTTTTTGAAAATTTTTCGCCTCTATTGCCAAACCTGGGGATTCCACAATTTAAATTATTTCTTCTTTTTTTTCCAATTCTTTTTTTCCTTTTCCCTTTTCTTTTCCTTTTTCTTTTTTCCTTCCTCCCTTTTCCTTCCAGCAACTTCTAAAATATTCTGCTTCCTTCCATCAAGATATCTCATCCAAAATATCCCAATTCACTCATTATCCTCTCCCATCACCAAGGCCGGCCAAGCCTCTTCCTCCCCTCTCCATTTCACAAAAAACCCTAATTCCATTTCCTTCTCCTTTTTCTTTAACTCCAAACTCCAAAAAACCTCCATTTTCTTCTATTTTAACCTTCATTTCTCCATCAAGAGACCCTAACCACCAACTCCTTCTTCATCTCTATAACAACTACAACTCCTACAACTCTCCACCGTCATCTTCTTCCCCCTCCTTCTCCTCCCACTTCACCATAATCATCAAAACTCCATCATCCAAAATAATCTCAATCTCCATCTCCAAAAACAACCACCACCTACCTCCACAAAAAACTACCCCCACCACTCTCCTCCTAGGCCTGCCACTATACCAAGCTTGAGGCTGGCCATCTCCCCTCCCTCAATACCTCTGGCGACTACTCTGATGACATCTTCTGCAACTATTTCGGCGATAACTCCACCATCTTCACCAACTTCAACACCACCACCACCATAACTTCTTCATCATCACCTCCTTCTCTTATACTTCCTTCTCCATCACATTCATCTGTCCTCTCATCACCACAACACCCCCAATCACCACCACTTCCAACCTTCAACATCACCATCATCACCACCTCCTTCACTTCTCTTTTTCCTTCTCCATCAAAATTCAACTCCACCATCTCCACCAAGTACTACAAGCACCAACACCACCACCCTCTCCTACTTTCCCTCTTCTCTCTCCTCTAGGCCGGCCACCTCGTTGGCCAACCTAGAGGTAGGTGCACCCCCTAGGGCCAGCGCACCTCTCAACAGGCCAAGCCCCTCCTTCACCTCTTGCTTCGAAGTTTTCCTCGCCCGAGTGTGAAATCACCTAGAGGGGGTGAATAGGTGACTAGCTAATCTAATGATGAATTAATGCGGAATTAAAACTATTTAAAAAAAATAAAAACTATTAAGCTAAACACACACGGTATAACCTAAAATTGTAGCCAAATTCCGGTGAGGGGCTCTGAACTATCTCCTCAAGATTCCTCTAGATAAGAGTTGAGGTGCCGCTATGGCTCTCTTAGTTGAATATAAGTGTGAACAAACAATCCCAAGCAAATATCAATTTAAGCACAATATATATCAAGCATATAAATAAATGAGCAATGTAAGCATGCAAGATATAAACACAAGTGAGAGATAGAGAGCAATCGTAAACACGGAAGATTTGTTTTGAAGTTCGAGCACCCTTGCTCCATGTCCCCGCCTTCAACACTATGAAGGATTTTCACTAGAAACGATCCCACCGGATCACTCGGTGCCGCAACATGTTGAGGTTTTACCTGCACACAAAAATATAGAATTTAAGAGATACAAAATAGAAGTGCAAGGTGCTCAATTCTACCGCAATAGCAAGTGGCTATGCGGGTCGTGATCCACGAGGAGGGACTAGCGATGGAAACTTTTTTTAATAAGTTTTCTTTTAAGATATAAAGGATGGTTAAAATTCTTCTTTTAGTTCTTGTAAAGAAAAAGAGAAAAATTAAGTTAAAGTGAGTTAGGGAGAAAGTGGTAGAATGAGAAGGTGGAGAAAATAGAAGTGATATGTACAAAAAATACTGAAAAAGAGTCAAAGAGATTTGGAAGATTGTGGTGTGATAATTTACACTAAAAGTTAAAAGAAAGAAATCAAAAAGAATTACTTACCTCCTTTGACCAAAAGCTTACCTTGAATCTTTTGTGACGATGTTACCTTGAAGTGGAGGCAATCAGCGCATAACCATAAGAGTTGATTCTCGTCTCTCCCACATTACATCATCAAGACAAAACAAGCATAAAATGATACAGACTTGAGACTAAAATCCATCGTCATGAGCTATCGCTGGCACTCACAAAGGCAAGGCTCTTTCGATGTTATAAGACTCACTTGGATAGCAATTGGTACAAGATGAGTGAAGTAGAAAAGAAGAAGAAGAAGAACACAAAAACAAAGTACATAAAAAGGTAATTATAGAATCGATTTCATAACAATAAGAGAAAGGAAGAACAACTTACACCGGTGTCACTCTCAGCACAAGCTTCATTCTTATTCTCCTATTAAAAGTCTGATCTCCTCTGAATTACATAAATAAAAACTAAAAATTACATAAAAAGAAATACAAAAACCTAAGTTACAAACTACAAATTAGCCTCAGTTCTCCTCTCTGCCTGGTCGTTCTTTGTACGCTCTGAAAAATCCACTATTTATAGGCAAAACCCAACGTAGGAAAGCGTATGAAGATAGGGGGAGTGTTTGCAACAAAGCCGCATTTCCGCGGCCTTGCTGTGGCCAAGTGGCCACAGTCGAGGGCTGGAGCAGCCAGGTTTCGGGATATGACTTTATCTTCAGCTGGATTTTCAGTTTTATCTCCGGAATTGTGATGAAACGGCCGTTGATCTTTGGCTTCAACCGACTGATTTGTAGGGATTTGTTCTAACTGATTTTCAACCAATCTAAACCGACCTGATCTGCCCTGATTTACTGGCTTCGAATTAATTCTGATTTAAATCAGAATTTGATGGACTTTTGGGCTCGTTTCTCTTCCCTCTCCTTTAGGAATGGACCTGCAAATAAATTAAACAATAATTAGGAAAAAATAGAGTTTATTTTATAATAAGTATGAGAATATGATAATGAATGTGCAATATTAGCGACCGACCACAACACCTACAAGGAGTTCACACTAGAACTCTTGGACTCACTAGTCCCGCTCTTGTTCCCGCAAGAACTACACACGCAAGCACACTAGCTTGCTGAGGCCGCACCTCTACACCGAGCTCCCACAAGAACTCGAAACAAGATGAAGCCGCAAGTTCGCCTCCTCAAATACAAAGATGAACACTTTGTGATCTAAACACTTTGATCACCTAAAAACACTCTCACAACAACTCTCCTATAGGATTGATATAGCAATGAAAAGCTCAAGTATGTATGAGAAAAACTTGGATGGATTTGTGGTGAAAAACTCAAGAAATCTCTTTTTCAAAAACACTCTTGAAAAATTCTCCTTTTGATATGGAAGTATTTGGCTCTAAAACAAGTGGAGATAAACACTTAGAAAGGTAGGAAAAACTAGCTTGAAAACCCACTTCAAATCTTGTTGAAAACAGTCCAAAACAGCCCCAATTTATAGGCCTAAAAAATATAGCAGTTGGGGTCCAACTCAGCAGGATTCCCTGCTGTCAGTCGACCGGCTGGTCGATCGCCAACGGTCGGATTTTCGACCGTTGTGCCACCGGTCGACCGACCGGTCGACCGAGGCCTGGATACAGAGAGCAGAAGCTCTCTGCCGGTCGACCGCCCGGTCGACTGGGGCCAAATCCAGAGAGCAGAGCTCTTTGGCGGTCGACCGGGGTCGGTCGCCCGGCCCTCCAACCAAACTGGCTGTGCACATTTGTACACATCCGTCAACCGGACCGGTCGACCGGCAGAAGGCCAGGTCCAAATTTTTGGGGATTAAAACATGATCTTTTTACTTTCAAAAAAATCCCATAAATTCTCATAAATTCTACAAAAATAAATTCATTAATATACTTTGATATACAAACATGTTTGATTAAAAATCAAAACACATTACAAACATTTTGAACTATTTTTATAATATGAAAATTTTGGCTTAAACGAAAATCTATATTTTCCAAAAACTATCTCCAAGTTGAAAAATGATTTTCCAAAACTTCTCCAAATACAAAATAAGATATTTAAAAACTTTTGAAGCTTAGTGTGTATGGATATGATCCACTAATATATGATGAAATATTTATGTTTTTGACATTAAGCTCTAAAATAAGTTTTGATAAAACACAAGTATATTTTGAATCTCAAAAACCAAAACGGTATTTTCTAAAATAAGAACTCTCTTATGAAAAGCACATATAAATCTTGTGTGTGAGTGATATGAACTTGAGCAATCCACCAACTAATCTATCCTTTATATTTTATCTAAAAATAAATCTTGACACGTACAAAACCTGACACAAGTCTTCTTGGAAATCTTCTCTTTAAAAATCTTCTTCTCCTTCTTGACTTGGTCCAAATCTTGATCCAATGAGCTAGACTCCTCTTGAGTACTTGATGCAATCTTGATGCGCGAGCTCTTGAATCAACATGTGCTAGCTTCAAAACTTGACTTTAAGTCCTTTGTTGAAGCTAAACACCAACTAAGATCTTGATCAAATATCTGAGACTAATTAAACACAAGATCATTAGTACTATAACTACATGAGTTAATCATCATCAAAACTAGAGCGATGAGCCTTCGGGCTAACAATCTCCCCCTTTTTGATGATGACAAAACTCATGGAGTTATATATGCATGAATTAAGGATAAGCTTCATAGAAGCTCCCCCTTAAATCATGCATACCAATAAACAATAAGATATTTAATAAAGTGCATAAGACTAAACAAGTATATGCATAAACAAGGAGATAAACATGCATAAATCAAAAATCCTTCTCCCCCCTTTTTGTATAAAACAAGAAAATAAAATAAACATGCATATATAAATCTCCAAATTTTTCTCCCCCTTTTTGTCAATAAACATGCATATATAAATCATTCATATATAAATCAAATACCTTTCCCCCTTTTTGTCAAATCATCAACAAAGGGGTGAAAACAAATCAAATAATAAGGATATATATATAATATATATATATATATATATATATATATATATATATATATGTATATGTGTATATATATATATATGTATATGTATATATATATATGTATATGTATATGTGTGTATATATATATATATGTATATGTATATATATATGTATATGTATATATATATATATGTATATATATATATGTATGTATATATATATATATATATATATATATATATATATATTATATATATATATATATATATATGTATATACATATATATATATATATATATATATATATATACATATATATATATATATGCGATATACATTCATGAAGAAGAGAGACGTGAAGGTAGCTCCCCCTGCATACATCTATTACATGAAGAAGGAATGACAAAACCCTAACTCACATAAAGCATAATATACGATGTATAAGCAGAGATGTTAAGCTCCCCCTACACACGTGTATCACATAAAGAAGAGATGTCAAGCTCCTCAATATAAGATACACTTAACATGAATCTATATATAAAAGAGATGTTAAGCTCCCCTTACATATAGGCAATACATATCAAAAATTTTAAAATCACTTTAAAACAATTTTGAAATCTCTTAAGTCAACAAAATAAATTTTGAGATACCACTTGGAAGTAAACAAAATTTTAAGATACTAATGAAAGTAAAACATTTTGTATTTTGATACCAATTGAAATCAATTGTAAATTTTGATACCAAATAAAATGGCAATTGAAATACCAATTGAAAACAATGCATAAGCTTATAAAGATACCAATTTATTTTTAATTTTAAGTCAAGCTTAGCATAAACATAATTTGTGCTTTGTAATGGATATTGTAAATCAAGCACAATCAAAAACATATATATATATATATATATATATATATATATATATATATATATATATATATGTGTGTGTATGTATGAAAAAAAATACCAATTGAAATTAATATTATTTGAGATTTGGAAACATACATATATAGAAAACAAATATGAGTATATAAAAAATAGAATTCCATGAAGAACATGTGTATAACTCATAACTATCCACCCTATTCATGCACATGATAAAAAGATTTTTAATAAGGCTCGCAAGGCGTGGTCGCCCATCCATCCGCCCTTAGAAGGGTAGAAGTTTTCAAAAATATGATTTGAAAATAGTTGTAAATTTGAAACATTACCAAATGAAGTATAAATAACTAGTTTAAAATAATTTTTGAAAAAGTAGTTAAAGATCCTTCAAACGTGAAAATAAATCATATATATCTCATGAAACATTGCTAAGTACAGACACTTAAAATCTATAAAGCTCAAAAATGTGCTCATGAAACAAAGTCATAAGTAAACAAAAAAATGTGAGTGTACAAGAGTTATGTGAATAGCATATTCATGAAATAATCAATAAAGTTCAAAATAAATATGAAATTCTTTTTATCAAAACAAGTCTGAAAATCATACAAATTTATTTTTCATTTAAAAACTAACTTAAAGGTATATGTATGTTTTATCCAAGATTAAAAATATGCATACATATCCCAAACACAAAAGAGTCCATAATAGTATTTGCATGAAGGCAAGTGACTCAAGGGCATACATGTATATTTATTAATTTTGGACAAAAATTACATATACATGAAGCAAAACATATACAAAAACAAGGAAAACAAGTGTAAATTAGGGAATCATTAAAATATGTTATACATGTGTAATGAGTACAAATAAGAAATGAAGTACAAACATATAAGAATCAATTGTTGCTCACTACTTGTACAAGTATATACACAAGTTTTAATGAAAAAATTTATCTAAACAAGTATTCACCACATGAAGTACAAATTATAACTATTTTAACATAAAACCAAAACATTCTAAAAATATTTATATAAAAGTATGTAGACAAAATAGGAGTTTAGAGATAGTTACCAAACCATATGCACTAATCTCTAAGTCTCCAAAACATGGTGGTCCTCCCACCAAACTTTATTGATAGCGGTGCATCAATTTTGTATGTCCATCTAGCCCATGCATCTACCACCAAGGCACCAAACCTCTCACGTCATGTGAGAGCCCACACCTACATCAAATACAAGTGGTGAGGCTTTTGGTATTCATTTTCTTTTGGGTCCATTGGGTTAGCATTATTCGGAACCAAACATTTTTATTAGCAAAATTTATAGATTTACCTTATCATAACAAAATTTTGCTAAATGGCCTTTGCGACTGCAATGTGTACATTTGTACACTCTAGCATGCATATGAGAATGAGTGTACTCATGATGTGCAAAGTGTGCATATGTATGCCGTGGGTTATGTGGAGCTTGTTTCATTTCAAATAAGGTTTCAATTTATTATGATTAGATGCACAATTGCTCAAAGTTGAGCTCAAATAATTTACTTTATTTTTCAAAAATTGAATCTCATTTTTATCAATGGTAGCATGAAGAGCATGGCAAGTATGAGAATCAACAATCTTTTTCTTTTTAGAAATATTTTCTTTTTCTTTTGAAATAATTTTTCTTTTCAAAGAGTTCTTTTCTTCTAAAACAATTTTTTTCTTTTTTCACCAAATTAATTTTATTTTTTAAAGAGTTATTTCCTTCACAAATATCATTTAATTTAGAAAATAAGGAAATATTCTCCTTTTTCAAAGATTCATATTCTTTAGAAATGTTTTCCAATTTATTTTGAAAAGAATCTTTTTCTTTTAAAATGGACTCATATTTATTTTTCAATCTTTTATGGTCCTTTCTAAGCAAAGCATATTTTTCAAGAAGTTGACAAAATGAAGTAAGATCATCATATGACATGTCAACATCCTCATCAAGCTCGGATTCAGAATTTACCTCAAGGAGGTTATCCCCTTGGACCATAAACACATGTTGGAAGCATCACTTCCATCATCCGAGTCACTCCCCGCATAGTATTACTTTTGTTCGTCAAGGGAGACTATAATGTTCTATACTATAAAAGCCGAATCAAAATTAGCAATCCTAAATAAATATTCATCATTTAGCGTACTCTTTAAAGCATGAAGGGCTTTTGCATTAGCCTCAAGGTTTTTGCCATTTATACAAAATGAATCTTTAATAGTGGCAAAATAAACATGAATACCTAGGGCTTTGAGGTACATATACATCTTAACTTTTTAAGTTTGGATGTTAAGAACATCAAACATGAAAGGTGACATGAAAGCCATGTGTATGTGTACAAATATTGTGATTAGCTAAAAATGAGGATCTTTAACTCTAGGTTGTTAGACCCAAATCAAGAGCACCAAGCTCTGATACCAACTGAAATCACCTAGAGGGGGGTGAATAGGTGACTAGGCAATCTAATGATGAATTAGTGGGAATTAAAACTATTTAAGCAAACTAAAAACTATTAAGCTAAACACACAAGGTATAACCTAAGAGTGTAGCCGAATACCTGGTGACGGGCTCTGGATTATCTCCTCAAGATTCCTCTAGATAGAGTTGAGTTGCCGCTATGACTCTCTTGGTTGAATACAAGTGTGAGCAAACAATCCCAAGCAAATATCAATTTAAGCACAATATATATCAAGCATATAAATAGATGAGCAATGTAAGCATGCAAGATATAAACACAAGTGAGAGATAGAGAGAGCAATCGCAAACACGAGAGATTTGTTTCGAGGTTCGAACACCCTTGCTCTATGTCCCCGCCTTCAACACTATGAAGGATTTCCACTAGAAACGATCCACCGAATCACTCGGTGTCGCAACACCTATAAGGAGTTCACACTAGAACTCTTGAACTCACTAGTCCCTCTTTTGTTCCCGCAAGAACTACACACGCAAGCCCACTAGCTTGCCGAGGCCGCACCTCTGCACCAAGCTCCCACAAGAACTCGAAACAACACGAACCCGCAAGTTTGCCTCCTCAAATACAAAGATGAACACTTGGTGATCTAAATACTTTGATCACCTAAAAATACTCACATAACTCTCCTAAAGAATTGATATATCAATGGAAAGCTCAAGTTTGTGTGAGAAAAACTTGGATGGATTTGTGGTGAAAAACTCAAGAAATCTCTTTTTTAAAACACTCTTGAAAACTCTCCTTTGATATGAAAGTATTTAGCTCTTAAACAAGTGGAGATAAACACTTAGAAAGGTAGGAAAAACTAGCTTAAAAACTCACTTCAAATCTTGTTGAAAACAGTCCAAAACAACCAATTTATAGACCTCAAAAATATAGTCGTTGGGGTCCAACTCAGCAGGATTCCCTGCTGTCGGTCGACCGCCAACGGTCTGATTTCTGACCGTTGTGCCACCGTCGATCGCTCGGTAGACTGAGGCCTGGATGCAGAGAGCAGAATCTCTTTGTCGGTCGACCGCCCGTCAACCGGGGCCAGATCTAGAGAGCAGAGCTCTTTGGCGGTCAACCGGGTTGGTCGACCGGCCCTCCAACCAAACTGGCTGTGCACATTTGTGCACATCGATCGACCTGACCGGTCGACCGACTTCTGTCTCGGTCGACTGGCTAGTCGACCGGCAGAAGGCCAGGTCACAAATTTTTGGGGATTAAAACATGGTTTTTTTACCTTCAATAAAATCCCATAAATTCTCATAAATTCTACAAAAATAAGTTCATTAATATACTTTGTTATACAAACATGTTTGATTAAAAATCAAAACACATTACAAACATTTTGAACTATTTTTGTAATATGAAAATTTTAGCTTAAACGAAAATCTGTATTTTCGAAAAACTATCTCCAAGTTGAAAAATGCTTTTTTTAAAACTTCTCCAAATACAAAAATAAGATATTATAAACACTTTTGAAGTTTAGTGTGTATGGATATGATCCACTACACATATATAATGAAATATCTATGTTTTTGACATTAAGCTCTAAAATAAGCTTTGATAAAACACAAGTATATTTTGAATCTCAAAATCAAAACGGTATTTTCTAAAACGAGAACTCTCTAATGAAAAGCACATATAAATCTTGTGCGTGAGTGTATATGAACTTGAGCAATCCACCAACTAATCTATCCTTTACATTTTATCTAAAAACAAAATCTTGACACTTACAAAACTTGACACAAGTCTTCTTGAAAATCTTCTCTTTGAAAAATCTTCTTCTCCTTCTTGACTTGGTCCAAACCTTGATCCAATGAGCTAGACTCCTCTTGAGTACTTAATGCAATCTTGATGCGCGAGCTCTTGAATCAATATGTGCTAGCTCCAAAACTTGACTTTAAGTCCTTTGTTGAAGCTAAACACCAACTAAGATCTTGATAAATATCTGAGACTAATTAAACACAAGATCATTAGTACTATAACTACATGAGTTAATCATCATCAAAACTAAAGCGATGGGCCTTCGGGCCAATAGAGTGTTCACGCGCGTAGCATCCCAGAGTCTCCGATGTTTTTCTTGAGATTTGTGTTTTAGGCGAGTGTTTCTCATATTTTTGGGTTTCTCCTCTTCGACGGGTAGTTGTATTTACATTGTATTTCAGGCTTTATACTTGTATTTTGTGGACTTGTGTGTTGTACTGTGTGATGTATCTGTATTGGGTAACGAATGCTTGTAATAGTGTAAACAATATGATATTTGTGCACGTGTTAGTACTAACCATGCAGGTATCCTTGTATAGCCTTCGGGGCTTCCGCCCACTCTCGGGATGGATACCTAATAGGTTTTAGACCTTGCACCCTTTATGAATTTCGTGGTAGCTACCAGGAATGCGCTTAGACCCCGACCTTACTTCAGCCCTTCGGGCTTACACAACCTTCGGGCTTCACACACTATATAAATGATTTAGTTACTATTTGTTTATATGCATGGTTGTGTGGTACTAAATTTCTACAGGTACCTACTCGGCCTTCTGGCCCTTCAGCCTTATGAACTTACACAACCTTCAGGCTTCACACACTATATGAATGATTTAGTTACTATCTGTTTATATGCATGGTTGTGTGGTACTAAATTTCTGTAGGTATCTACTGGCCTTCTGGCCCTTCAGCCCTTATAGACTTTCACCCACTGCCTCGAAAGAGAGAGTGCGTTCAGACCGTCAGATCTTTTAGCTCCGCCTGGTAGGCGAGCCTAGCGCACAGCGCTTTATCGCTAACTCCGTCCGAGTGTAGTTATGCCGTGAGTACAGCTTTGTCACGGGTGATGCGGAGCAGTTGGCCCACCACCACACACGTGTGTTAGTCGTACGACGAGCAGTGATCACGCCGAATGTGATGGCGTCTAGTGTTGTATGTTAGTTTTGCTCCAGCCTTGCTTAAGCTCTGCTTGATTGTGTTTGGCTGTTACACTATCACTTGACATGTTTTCTCTCAATGTGATAACACTTGTTGTACTGTTACTTGACATCTACATGGTGATCCTGCTATCACCTGACACCTACTTGTATCACTAGACATCTGATGTGTTATCATCAGAACACCTTCCATGCTTTACTCTTGACTCTTGTAATTATCACTTACGGGAATGATGACCTAATATCCTGATATAATCATGTATTTCAGCACACATGTACTCTTGATCCTCCTGACATTCCTGACATCCTCCTGCTCATTCACGCAATCTGATAATTACATAACAAAATCATAAATAAGACAACTTACATCGGATTTGGAGAAAACTGATGGGTGCTGATTAGTTTCATGTTTATGATGGTCATATCATGTCACGCGTGGCCAGATTCTTGAGGGATCACCTAGCGGCCATCAGGAATTCCGTGGAGTGTACTGGCACCCTTACCCCTCTTATTTTTCCTCTTGAGTATGCACAAGTCCTATCCTTATTTTTATAGGATCTGCGATACGCTACTGCTGTTCAGGTGTATAATAGTCCCGGTACTTAACGTTACGTTCCGGCTCAACATCGGATACTCCTGGACCGTTGTCTTTGGCATGTACCGAACTCATTCTAAACATAGTTCGTTAAACTCCATTAGTTTTCAAATAACTGGCTTTATAAGTTGTAAGTAAAAGTATGTGGAATGAGACGAATACTAAAACCTACAACTTAAATGGCCCCAATTATAATAAGATGCTAATATATAATTCGTTGTGTTGCTTTGCAACTCAGGTTGTGTACGCTCGACTTTCGTGACTTGAGATAAGGTATATAGATGAGGGTTTTCTTATTTGGATTATTCCTTCAATGTACTAGTTTCATGGAGCCGTAATCTAAGCTTGTACGATTAGTTTTGCTCGTATTTGATTTTATTTGATTTTATCAGTTTTGTCGATTTTATGTTAGGAGATAACTGGTGTTGCGTTATTTGCTTTACTTACCGCCTCCTTGCCTGCTCCTGTATATCTGTACTCACGACACGATTTTTTATACATGCTTCCGACTTGGAATTATCGATACACATATGCCTGTCTATGCACGTCACTTGACACTCATCTTACCACTCGTTGGGTAGCTTTCTGACTCCCCTGGACCTTCATGTTCAAATCTCAGCGCTTGGACAGACGTGAATCCTTCTGCTGAGAACCAAGCTTACTTTGCGGAGCAGACAGATCAGTTGTAGTTCCAGTCCCCTTTTGCCTCCCCTGGTTGGCTAGTGGCATCTCCTTATAACTCGTGAGCGAACTTTTGTATTATTCATATTGTAAATCTTACTTTTATATTTTCTGATGATATAATATTCCTGTAATGTTAGATCACACTCTGTGATAACTATGTACATGTACTGATGAATTGGAATGTGTATTACTTTCGTGCTTCCGCACTCTGACTTTTGCCTGTACTGATACTTAGCGTATATATGTGAGAGTATTTCCGACTTACGTATATACGTCGCAGTAACGTCTCCGTACCCGGCAGAGGGGCGTTACAGATGGTGTGGAGCTCCCTTATCCTCAATACTAGCACTCTTTCTCAAGGGTAAAGAAGGAGTGGACTCACATTTCTTCTTTGCAGGTTTAACCTTGTTACAGCTATTGTTTGCATGAGCGGAGTCCATGTAGGATTATCCTCTACTTCAGGAATTGGCACTGTTTCATTGATGTCTGTGTGGCATGTATCAGTTCCATTCTGCATACTGGACACTTAAGAGGTATGCTGATCAAGTTGTCTGATCTGCAATAGACTAGGCCCTGCCCCTTGTACAACACTTCCTTGTAGTTGAGTTTGAACACCATTTTGGGTTAACTCATTAATGTCAGGTAAAAGACCCCTAACATTGGTTTGTAATGTCAGTAAGTCTTCAATTTCCTCTGTCAGAACTTCTTCATTATTCTGACTTTTATGCGACTTTGTGTTTCACTTCTCTTGTTCTTGTTAGCCTCCTTACTGCAGCACCAATTTTTCGTGTAGGCAGCACCAATCGCTCTTGAGGTCATGCCTCAGTGATTTTAGTTTGCATTGAGTGATGCTCCCCTTGATCATTTATAATGACACTACAGGGGATACTAGATTCGGATATTCTGATACAAACAGTATCAGAAAGGCCCCCATCTGAGATTATGTCAGTTCTCTCACCATATGACTCTCCAGTTCCTTCTACATGAACTACTACAGGAGTTTCAAGTTCTGATACAATTTCTGTTACACTAATATAAATAGTGTTAGGTACACCTCCACTTGATTTCCCCCCAACTTCACATTCACAATTTTTGTATCTATGTATAAAATCAGCCCCAGTGCTATTTCTAGCTTTCTTTTGTTCCTCACTAATTCCAGTATTCTGCTGAGAATGTGGCACTGAAACATGATGGTTCCTGCACATTAACCGTCTCTTTGGGGTTCCAAACCTTCACAAAAGGACATTGGGTGTCTACATGACCAAAATTAACATATGATTTGCAAGGGGGTACCCATTCATATTCCACTGGTATCGTAACCCTCTCCTCCTCTTCCAGCTCCAAGGAGATCATTTGGGGCAATTGCTTAGAAGCAGCCACTTCCACAAAGCATCTGGCATATGCCAGGTGTTACCCAATGCTGTCGCACTGTCCATATACAAAGGCTTGCTAATATATTCTTTCTTTTTTTAGCAGCTGGACATGCCCAGAAATTGACATAAAACACCAAATCAGCAAATAGAGATTCATAATTTTTTCAAGTGTTTTCAAAGTTTCTCATGTTCCTTTTTCTCCAAATAAGCCAGCATACAGCATTAGCAATAGTGCACCACAAAGGTCTGAACTGCTCCTGAATTTTTTTTTTTTTTCCGCCCAATCAAAGAATAACTGATCAATGGAAGAGGGAAGTAAGTGGAGAATTAAAGAAGAAAGTACAAAAGAGCCAAAGCTGTTGAGCAAAGGGGCAAAGAAGAAATAGATGATCTCTATTTTCCGGAGCATTATGGTAAAAGATGCATTAAGGATCCCCAACCCGGTTCTTTTTAAGGAGATTCACCATAGTGTGGATCTTGTCTTTCAATAACAGCCAGGTAAAAATATTGACTTTTAAGGGAGCAATAAGGGAGAAGACATGCCTCTATTATTTAGGAAGCTATAGTAATACTTAATAATGAAATTTTCAGTCTTTTCCAGAGCCTAAGCAGGATGATCAAAAATATCAGAATCAGGACAGACATTAGAAAGAGACTGTATCAGAGTATTCTTGTCTGAAAGAGAGGAGCCCATAGGTCTTCTAATCAACAAATGACAAGACCAGATACCATTTCTACTAAGACCTTGAGACTGAACAAAAGAATGTTGATTAGAAACAAAATTAAAAAGGTCTGGAAGAACTGCTTGAAGAGTGAAATGCCCCAGCCACTTGTCAAGACAAAAATCTGATCATAGAACCATCTCCCAACCTCCAACTGATGTTGTGCCAGAAGGTATCTTTGATAGACAGGATATCATTCCAAAAACCTGAATTAGATTCACGGTTCAAAGACTCGGCCGAGTCAGAGACGAGTCGGCCGAGTCGTATCCGTCTCGGCCCGCTCCAAGACGAGTCTGAGTCACGAGTCGGTCGACTCAACTCAGAGGAGACCGACTCGGCCGAGAATCGGAGTTGACTCGGTCGACTCGGCATTATGATGATGATTTTGTGCCTCATCGCAATTCAATGTGGAAATAACTAAATTAGCATGTATTTATGAATGTATTTTGTGTAATTTACTATATTGCGCATGTATTTTGATATGCTTATATCGACGACACGTGTATTTATACTTTTGCTTTATGTTTAGTGTGCTAAGTGATATATTTTAGACATGTGATACATGAATGTGGATGTCTACATTTTTTTAAGATTTGTCGTGATTTTTTCAGAATTTTTTGAGCTTTCTATATAGCGTTTTGCGCGTATCGCTCGATACCGATCCGAGTCGCCGAGACCGATCCGTCTCAGTCGCCGAAACCGAGTCGCTCGATACCGATCCGAGTCGGTGGCCGAGACCGCAACTGTGAACCATGATTAGATTGTCTAACCTTACATGACTAAAGAGTTTTGGAGATATTGGAATAGAGAGAAGCTAGAACTTTGACAGATAGAGAATCCCTTGTCACAGCTTCCCACAACCATCTGTAAAGAAGAGAATAGTTGAAGAATTTTAAATTTAATACACCAAGACCCCTCTCAGATTTAGAGAGGCAGACAATCTCCCAGTTAACCAATTGGTGGAAGGAAGAGGGGACTTATCTGTTTCCTCGCAACGAAAAATTCATATACAATGAAACTCAATAAACCAATGTCAAAAACTCTTGTACGTGTGTGATTTGAGCAATCAAATCAAGTCTATACTTATAAGAATCTAAAACAAACTTGCAAATTCTTGAAGTCTTCTTCTTGACCTTCATCTTGACTAAATATGATCTTTATGCTTGAGCACTTGAATCGATACTTGTTAGCTTCAAAAGCTTGACTTTGAGTGCAAATTCAAAGATTCATCTCTCTTTGACCTCTTCCAAAAACTAAACAGGCATTGTCTGCAAATTCCTTTATATGATGAAGTTGCCACTACAGATTACTTTCAATAGTCAAGACATCATTAAGCTGAGAGCCTTCTTCCTTTGAAACGTTACATTTTCATGTCGACTATAGTGTTTCTCTGGGACAAGGAATAGTGTTCAATATTGTGACGTTTGTTCAGTTTCATTGTTATTTCAACCCAGTTCACAAAAGGAGGGAGGAGAGATCAATCCTCTGTTTCCATCCTGTAATTTTGCTTTTGCTGAGATATGATTTCAATTTTGATTTCTTGATACTTTTGTACTCTATGCAAATCCAAACTATGACTTTTTCTAAGAAAACACACACAAAATCAAACCAGGAGACTAATACTAACTGATTACTCCATTGATTCTTTGCAACATTTTACAGCAAAAGTCTTTACAATTCTCCTCCAATATTACAAACATTTGAGGCTACCAAGTCCCAAAGAACACAGTTGGATACAGTCAAGAGAGAAACCTACTAGTAATAGAACAGGTGGTAGAAAGAATCTCTGCAGTTTTATTCATACACTACAAACCATAACCCTCCAATCTACCAAGACATACAGCTTCATCCAATCAAGGAGCTGACGACGGATACTTCGTCACCGCATGTAGTATGTCGCCGTAACTCACCACGCCAACCAAGATGTCGTTCTCCTCCGAGTCATCCTCCTCCGTCACCCAAACATGGGTTGCCCGATGCGACAACAACTGTGCCATGACAGCCGCCAAGGAGCTTGTGTGCTTGCATGTCAGCGGTGCACTCCTTCCCCGGTACATGCTCCTTGGTGACCTAAACCCCCCCATTGTCGCAAGCGTAGGAGGATGACTGAAGAACCCAATGCTCCGGCTACTGAACTTCTGAGCCCTTGTTGAGGAGGGTGAGGACCCGGCCTCCTCAAGTGATGAACTGAATGAGAAACTCGGCAGAGAGTCTAGCCCTGACCTATTGTTGTCTTCTGCTCCCATCACAAAATGCCCGGCTGACAGGTTTGCCATGGCCCATGCAGCAGCCAAGTAATCACATTTCCAAAGTTTAAATGACGAGATCTCACCAACTATCTTGTGGGTGCCATCGGGGTTGGTCTCGATAACAGCAACTGCGCATGGGTCTTGGGGGATCCGGTGAACTGCTTCAATGGCAGGGGAGGAGGCTTCAATATGGGAGTAATGTGGTGCGATGGCACCAAGGGAGGAGATAGAGGAGAGGGGGAGGGGAGCGAGGGCACCGAGGCAGCCAATGAGGAAACGGATGATGTCTTCTCGGGTGAGGCAGCAGTACTTGTATTCATCAGAGGGAAGGCAGGCGGATGATGAGGATGGTCGGCCAGCAGCGTGAGCAGCAGCATTGTTGTAGTCATTGAAGTTTTTGAGCCATTTGCCGTTGTAAAGGATGGAGAAACGCTTGCTAACACCCCTCCAGGTGAGGCCCTTGCGAACCAGGAGGCGGCGAACACCCTGCTTCATCATCTCCAGTGCATCAATCAACCTTGCAATGCAAAAACCAGTAAGTAAATGAGAAGAAAGGAAGACAATCTAAAACCTGAATTAATCTAACCATCAGTACAATAAGCTAGTGTTTATTTTATAAAGAATCTTGGTTCAGTTTGTATTATTGAGTATTAAACCATTTGTGTTATTCCAATGCAAACAGACAATGGAAACATTTGGATAACACCAACTATGATCCATAGTGATGAAGCAAAAGTCAGTAACAAAGGATGAGCAGGAAATAAACAACGATGAACTGTAGTAATACAAAATACAAACAAAAAGGAAACTTAAAGTCAGTCTAACTAGAATAGTTGATAATAAATTTGGCTGCAATAATAAAATTTTAAAAAAATAATAATAAAACCACAATAAATTCAAGAATGCGGTGAGTCAGTGACAATGTAGTATTGTGAACCTGTGATGAGAATATTATCAATCATCATCATCTAAGCCTCATTCATTCAGAATAGGATCAGATAAAGCATAGGCTGTGTACTGAGAAGGCTCCATGCAGCATGTGATAAAATTTGACTCCCAATTTCAGCAAGACATCAACCCATTGAATGGTGGTCCCAAATTCCTGTATCGAATAGATTTTCATACTTCTTGCTCTTTTTTTTTTAATGCTTTTCAGTATTTTACGTAATTTTCCAGTTATGGTTATAATTAGCATAAAAGAAGATAAGAACATTAAGATAAACAAAAACTCTCTACTTTAGACAGAGGAGCAAATATTGTTTCTGACTTTCAAGAGTCATGGTTGGAGTTTTATTAATAAGAAATAGAGCAGACGAATTAGGAATTGGGTTGGGATGCTCGAATCCATCCACATTTCCAATAAATAGGATTTGCACAGCATGAAAAAATGGCAACAGTGTATGGGCTCATCATGATATAAGAAAATTAGATTGAATTGCAATGTAGGACTGAAGTACCAAAGTAATTCACATAATTCACAGACAATTTTGTTTTTGACAGGCATATATCATTTCCAGTGTGGGAAATAGCTGTGCTAATGTAAGGGTTTTTCTTTGTCCTTTTCTTTTATGTTTATTATTATTATTATATTTTTGACATTGAAATAACGTAGGAGTTGAATATAAGGATAACAGATCACTTAATTATTGTTGTAATTATGATTCTGAGGAGTAGGTGTGCTTTTTATGTATACAACTGTAAAACATTCTATTTCTTAAGAATCATAATGATAACAATGGTAACTTTACAATAATTATTGTTGTAATTATGATTCTTAGGAGTATGTACGCTTAACAAGTTTTTTATGTAATTATGATTCGTTTTCTGTGATGATAACATTGAGAAGTATGTGTTTATGTATCACTTTCTTATTGATTTATGCATCTATTTATTTGCTGTAACTTTAGGGTCGACTTCTGTATAATTCAGACAACACATATACATATGCTACTATAAGAATGGAAGTTCATAACTAAATAAATTCAGCATGACTAAAAAATAAGCACTGTGACAGCCTTGATAGAAGGGGGAAAATAAACGATAACAAGATATGCTAGGAAAGGATAAGATACCACATTATAACAAATTGACAACCTCAAGTTCAGTTCCACAATATAATGTCAGAAACTGTCCAGAATAAAAGTTGATTGGGAAGCATAATCAATTGTCAGACTGACAAGGGATTTTTTTTTTTATCATTTTGACCCTACTATACACAATATAGTTTGATGACTCAGAAATGTTTCTTATCAATAAGATAGATAATAAAAACTAATTCCAGCCAGAACTTTTCAAGAGCAAAATTAATTCTATAGTATCTGAGAGAAGAAAAGGCCTCGAAATATTTCCTATTACAAGATGTCAATCTACTGTTCAAACAAAAAAAGAATATATACACACACACATACATATATATATACACACATGTGTGTGTGAACACACACACTTGTGTCATTCCGGAAGGATTCGAGGCCGAATCATTCCCACTCAAATACAATCCCACAACATCCAAATGCAAGATACACTCTGTTAAAGTTGATCTACATTATTTCATGTAACTAAAAATCAAAAATCATGTATTTTGAATACTTTTTGCCCATTCATCAAGTAGGCGCAAAATGGACGGCTGAAATAGTGAGTTGGTTAGTTTATCGGTGTAGAATATTTGACATTTAATAAAAAATGGTGAGGGTTTTTAAGTGTTTAAAAAATCATGAAGAAATGGTCGGATCGAGAATTTGTATGTCTAAAAATATAGATCTAAGCAATATGCTATTTTCAGACATCCATTTTGCGCCTAATTGATGGATGGGCAAAAAGTATTCAAAATATACGATTTTTTATTTTTAATTACTTGAAATAATGTAGATCAACTTTAACGGAATGGATCTTGCATTCTCATGTCGTAGGGTTGTATTTGAGTATGAAGGATTCAGCCTCGAATCCTTCTAGAATGACACAAGTACACACACACATATATGTAAATGTATATGTGTATGTATATGTGTATATGTATATAGCTAGCTAAGACATAAAAAAGACAAGACAAAGCCTCAGAAAAATGCTCTTAAGTTGGTTTTGATTATATAAAAAAAGTTGCTTTGTGAACTTTGGCCTTTTTACTGTTGCTTAAAGTTTATACATCCACATGATTTCTCACTTTTTTTTTCATCACCGCACAAAGCTTATCTTGTTGAAGGTCAGCTACATATTAGCAAACAATGTCTACAATTATCATCTTCTTCATTTTGTTTATTTATTTATTTATTCATTTGTTTGTTTATTTCTTTGTGTGTGAAATAGCCACAAAGTTGATACGCTCTGCCTTTTGTAAAATAAAAGTAACTCCTAATGTTTCGTATATAATTAAGAAACTTCCTAAACTTTTTGCTCCTTCTGTGGTAATAATATTCTTTAACTTCTATCACTTCCTTGTTGAATCTTTTATAGATAGTTTCTCTTTCACAAGACGATTACCCATGATAGATGACTTATAATGGAACCAATGAACTAAATTTTACAACGAATATTTCTCATTAGTTATTCTACAAAAAGTAAGTGTGTATACACTATTTTCAAAAGTAATTATAATAGAAGCGCTAAAAAATTGTGTACTAATAAGCAAAACTTCACAAAAAAGTTTTAATATGGCGGGTCATAATTGCGTTAGGTCTAGTAACCTAGTTTTGATATTGTGAGACTGACTCAAACCTAAGAGTTCGCAACAATATTTGTTATATCTTGTTCTCATTTTTTAAGTTTTAAACATTTTTACATTTTGGATTCCACTTGATCGGATATTTTAAAGAGCGATTTTGTTCACTTCAGTTTTGTCACTAATTATTGAAAATGTTTTTTTCCTATTTATTTGACGTCCTACTTGTTCATTTCTTTGAGTTGGTATTATTGTATACTCTTGTTGATTTTCCCTAGTGCTCCCCTCTAATATGCTTGTTCTTATTATCTCTACATGTTCTAATTCTATAACTTAACTCCATAGTAAGCGTAGTGTTCAAAGCGTCAGAAAAAACTCGGCTCCCAAAAGTTTCATCTTCTAGGAACAAATTATTACATTAGATCTTTTTATCCTCTTCTTTAAGGTTTTTAGGTTTATTTTTTTCTGTTCGATGCCTAAGTTGGAGTGACAGATGATACACTTCTAGTTAGGGGTGCCACCGGATACGGATTATCCGCGGATATCCGCATCCGAATCCGCCTCCAATCCGGATACGGATATCATTTTTTCACATCCGTCAATATTCGTATCCGTATCCGTATCCGAAAGGTAGGTGCGGATACGGATATGGTAAAAGTAATATCGTATTCGTATCCGATCCGATATCCGAATGTTGCGTGCTTCACAATGATATCGGTATGGAGAAGACTATTCTTTAATGGAATAAGGTATTAAATTTTGATATTTTGAGTTGATAAAAAAGTAATAGTGAAAAATATTCGATTCTTGCAAGAGCACCACATGATATTTTGAGTATTTCGACATCAACCATGTCATCTGAATCGGCATTTAGCACCGGAGGACGTGTAATCTATTGTTATAGAAGTCAAATGACAATGAATACAATGAATATATTGATATGTACAAAATAATATCATAGTATGTATCACATTTAATATTGTAATAGATGAGATAAAAAGTAATATAAGTATTTCTGTTTAATTTATCTTTAACCATATTCATTTTTAACATATCCGATTAGTATCCGCATCCGATCCGCTAATATCCGATTTATATCTGATATCCGATTTTGGCGGAACGGATATCATTTTTTCACATCCGCCAATATCTGTATCCGTATCCGAAGGTTGGGTGCGGATATGGATATGGTAGAGGTAATATCCGATCCGTATCCGATCCGATGGCACCCCTACTTCTAGTTCTTTCTGTAGCTTGAGTTTGTTAGATATAGGCTATATTGTAAGTGCTTTGTGAAGATGGAGTTTGATGAGAGTAATTACCAGAGAGATGCTCTTAGATTCTCAAGGGAGGTCTCCGCCGCAATGGAGAAGGAAGTTATGTTGCACACGCTATTCTGGAGATGTTGGAGAATCGACTATCCTTTTTAGAGCTCTTTCTTTTTTTGTGCAACCGCTTTGACCTTGATTCTTCCTCTCAGGTCTGTCGTCTTGGTGATGGTGTATACTTGTGGTTTCCTCCTCTTACATCCTCTATTCTGCCTGCAATGAATGATTAGTCAATCTCAAGAATCGATGCAGTAGGACTATGCAGTCGTGGAGCCCTGATTTTGGCTGCCCTTCCACTAACATCAGGGTGCTTCGATGGATCAGGGTGAAGTGTCTCCCTCCCCAAGCATGGCTCGAGGACGAGTGGACAACAATTATAGAATTTTTCTGTTAGTTGCTCCAAATTGATCGGCGAACGCTCGATAAAACGGACATGGAGGCTGGACAACTTCGAATTCAAGTCTCGAATTTTAAAGACATTCCTCCTACGGTCCATTACGAGCTCGAGAATAGGCTTTATATTTCCGAGCTCAAAATGGACCGTAAAGGAATGTTTTCAAAATTCGAGACCCGATCTCGAAGTCGTTCAGGCTCTATGTATGTTTTATCGAGTGTTTGCTTGTCAAATTGAACCAACCGACTGAAGAACTCTACAAATTGTTGTCCACTTACCCTCAAGTCACGCCTAAGAAGGGAGACACTTCACCCGGATCCATCGAAACACCTTGATGTTAGTGGAAGCACAACCAAAATCACAAGGTTCACGGTTACATAATCTCACTACATTGACTTCCGAGATTAACCAATCCTTCATTATATGTGGAATAAAGGATGTAAGAGGAAAACTCCACGAGATAGACACCTTACCAAGATGACAGACCTCAGAGGAAGAATTAAGGTCGAAGCGATCGCGCAAAGAAAGAATGAGCTCTGAAAAAGGATAGTCGATCCGCCAACATCTCCAGAGTAGTGCAGCAACGTAACTTCCTTATCCCCTTCATGACCTCCCTAGAGACTCTAATGGCATCTCTCCGACAATTTCCCTCATCAAACTCTATTTTCAAAAAATACTTACAATATAATTTTTATCTAACAAATTAAAGTTATAGAAAGACATAGTAGTCGCTCTTCTCTCACTACACTCAAACTATAAATATAAAAAAACAAAAAAATCTATTCTAATAATTAGAACTCCTAAAAGATGAAAAGTGTTGTACTTTTTCTGACCAGCATTTTAGACACATCACTTACTACCAAGTTAAATTATAGAACTAGTTAAATTATAGAACTAGTATACCGACGGCGGTGGAAACCGAGCGAGTTCCACCACCGAGCGGCGAAGGAGGAAGAAGCAGGAGGCGGGCGGGAGAGAGGACTAAGGGAAGAAGAAAAAGGCTGCAGGGAGGGTGAAGAGCGGCTGCGCTACTCTCTCTCTCTCTCTCTCACTCTCTTGCGCGCAGAAGAAGACGGCCAGACGAACACGATTTCTTAATGAGGCACGGAAGAAAAGCTCAATTTTGATTAGAACTCATAGAGATAATAAAGACAAGCATATTAGAGGTGAACACAGAGGCAAACCAACAGTATATACCAACTTAAAGAAATGAACATGTAGGATGTCAAATAAATAGGAAAACAACATTTTCGATAATTGAAACAAAACTGAAAAATTAGATGAACAAAATTGCTTCTTAAATAACTAACCGGGCAAAATCCAAAATGAAAAAGAAAATGTTTCAAAATTTAAAACTTAAACCAAAGAAACAACAAATGTTATTGTAAACTCCTAGGTTTGAATCAGACTTACAATATTAAAACTTGATTACTAGATCTAAGGCAATTAAGGCCCACCATATTAAAAAAAATTGTAAAGCTTTGCTTATTAGTAAACAATTTTTTTTAGCACTTCTATTAGAATTACTTTTGAAAATAGTGTATACACTATTACTTTTTGTAGAATAACCAATGAGAAATACATTTGGCTATAAAATGATGAAAAATTGAACTCTACCATAAGACAAAAATTATCTCAATTGATTAAAAAAAATTTCATAGTATTCTTATAAATACATAGTAATAGAATCAATTGCTAAACTCAAAAAATACTTAAAGAGTCAATTTTAAAGTTAAAGATATGTCATCATATGCGCTCAATACTTTCTCAATATGTTTAATTATTTTCTATTATTTGCTACCTTCGTCTTCATGACATTAATTTATTGTGAAATCTTATTTATTGATTCCATTATAAGTCATCTATCATGTGCAATTGTATTGTGAAAGAGAGGAGATAGGAGTTAAACAATCAATTATATTATTACTACGAAAGGAGCAAAAAATTAAGAATGGTTCAAAATGAAAATATATATGAAACATTTGGAGTTACTTTTAATTTACAACTGTGCGAACGAACAAACTGTGGCGATGATGCCCAAAAAACGTGCAGGCGGCTGGTACCTTTCTAGTGAAACAGAAAACTTGCATGATAATAATCACTTCCATGAAAATAAACCCAACCACTTGTATGAAAAATAAAGCCAACTTCCTTTGGTTTATGCTCCAAATGCAGCTTTTAATATATTAGCTCTCCTCGCCCTTTTACTGCCTTTTATTCGCACAACATGGTTAAGGGGAATTAGATTTAGGCCCAATACCAATAAAAGTCATTTCAGCATCTGCGGTTGTAACCTTAGGATAGCCCTAAAGCATTAACTACATTATCTGATTTGTATCCACTCTTTTTTTTAATATATACTTTTGGATTTTGAGCTCCTTTAATCATCAAGTCCTGCATATGAGGCTAATTTGTGATAGTTGGAAACACCATCATTAGCCTAAAGCATGACATTCACATAATCCTAGCCCCCCCCCCCCCCCCCCCCCCCCCCCCAACTTGACTACAGTTTCGTTTCTTTGATGTGTGGCCTAATTTTGTGAAACATATACTCAATTAGATATGCTCCCTTGGACCTACGAAACTCTTCCATCAGTCTCAAGGTTCGTATCACCCTTGCTGACTTTCATTATCCACTACCAGCTCGTCTATTTGTTATTCTCATCTTTGCTATCTGCTAATTCAAGATTGCCTGCTAGGTTTGCTTCTTTGCAAATTAGTGGATAACTATGGGATTCTAGGATTGAACTAAGTGCCTCTTGCTACGTCGATATGTTTCCCTGATATGATCCCTGAGTTCACAGAAGATGGTATTCACAAACTGTGAGCAACCATGCCATCCGATTATTGTCATCCACTCTTCTTTGGTGATTATTCTGACAGCTTCGCATTTTGGTTTTGTATTGCTCTTTGAATTGTGGCTTAAAATATAAACTTGATTCAGCATCCACCAACTTTTACTTGGTCATAAATACTTTTTTTTTCCTGTGAATTCACCTCACCATCAACATTCCATTGAATATGGACTCCCCTCACAGGGATTTTATTTATTTCTAGAGGAAGAACCTTGACTGATAATTTCCTGATGCAGTTCAATGACAAGAAGGATCAGAAATTTCAACATTAGCTGTATCTCAGAGAAATACATGACCAATTCATTTTCAATCCGGCATCCCAACCTAGTGTCTAATGCACTAGATTGAATGATCTATTATTGCAAAAAAGGGAGAACAGATAAATAAATAGATAAATAGAGAAGGAATGTCAGGCAGGAAAGAAATTTTGCGATCAGTAAAGAACAACCCAGGCAATTGAAGCTGAGAGACAGGTCACCAAGACAACTAATGATGAATGCCCATGAGGCCATAAGAGATGTGGGATCCAAATTACGAACCATCTCTATCACCAATGCAAACTGATCCAGCAATAAAGTATGAGAGCGTGCCTAAAAGGATGGAGGACAGCATTGAAGCACCAAACAAGATGCGAGAGAATTATGTCATGCAAAAGTGGGGTTAAAGCTCCCAAACTGGAAAAGAACTCCCCCGTATAAGAAGAAAAAAGAGGAAACAGAGAGAAAAATGAATTAGAATGAAGAGAATGTGGCTCCATGTCTGCGCATTCGCAGGTAGGAGCCAAGAACAAGGAGGTAGATCTGTCTGATGCATCCATAAATACAGTATCTTCTAGATGCCTATTGCAAAGACTCAAGATTCAATTACTCTGTAGCCACACGTGATGGAGATGACAAGTTTGAGAGGTTTCCACGAGTCTACTCATGAGATATCAGCACAAGCTTAATTTGATGTTAGATTTGGTTGGGATGTGGTTTATTTAATTTTGTCTGAATTAGATTTGTTTAGAAGATTTGGTTTAGGTTTTTTCTTATCTCTTATCATTAATTGTGCATTTAGGTAAGGATAAGAATGAGATTTGTTGAGATTTTTTTTTTGGTTTGGTATTGTCACTTAGTTGTTTTCTACATGAGGAATTATGCAAACTTTCAAATTTTTTCTTTTTCCTTTCTTGGTGAATGAAAATTATCAGGATGATTTGATTGAGGTTGATCTTGTAAGCTTTCTACTTATAAACATCCACAAAGAAAGGCATATGACCATGCACTTGTGTCTGGCAAATTTGTGTCAGCAAACTTCTGTGCCCCACTTCCTATTCCTACCACAAATTATAATTATGACTACTGAAGTCTTAATGATTATCTGTCATCAGGTCCCTCTCAACAACTCATCCATCAGATGCATCTTCCACATTTCAAACTAGCTTCCAAATATCTCCTAGCATTCCTCCATTCACTTAAATGGATCTCACTTGTACACACATTGCTGATTCATTATTCACCTAGCAAGCATCAATGATCCACCACCACCCTTTTCTCTTTTTTTGTGTAATTTTGAGAAACGTTATTGGTTTTTTTGTCCAGTTTAACACACATACACCTTTCTGTTTTCAATTTTACTCACATCCTGATGTGATCTTTGCATGTGCACATACACACACATGCAATCCTCTTTATATAGAGAGGTCAAAGATCTTAAGCATCAGTCATGAAGGGAATTACATATGCATATGGTGTATGGATAGTTGTCTTGCCAAATAAAACTTCTCACCGTTGTATGAAAAGCCTAGCATAAGGTGCAGCTACGGTACAACTTTAACTTTGATCCTTGTAACTTGCCAATAAGAATCTCAGTGCCATATGAGCAATTTAACATGGAATAAGAAGGGCGAACCAACTTTAACATTGATCCTTAAAATTTGCACGTAAAGTATATTTATACAATGAAGAAAAAAATCCATTTAGATGGTTAACCCCCCTAATGGATCCAGTGGATAAATGGAATATTGCTTTATTTTACATTGGCAACCTGAGTATGAATTATAACTATTTTTGAGAACTTGAAAGTCTACAGTCCACACGACAATTCGCAGACAGTAGAAAATTAAGAATATTTTATATCAAAGTAGTTCCATCATTTTCACTTACCTTGGCCGACACGCAATTGGAAACCAATTTCGGTTTGAAGCGCAATTGGAAACCAATTTCGAATTTCGAAATTGGGTATATGTCGCCGACATTTCGGCCGATATCCAAATGTCGGCCGACATCATTTTTTTTTGGGTTCGTTATTGATACCCGACCCTCGTTAATCCTTAAAACCCTAATCCCTCTTTTATCTTCCCATTACTCTCCCGATCTCCATCAATTTTGCTTCGCCGCCAACTCCAGCGAGGAGAGGAAGAAGCAGTAGCTTGGTCATTGTCGATCATCAGCCCAGCCTCATCGATCGTCGACCCAGCCTCGTCGTCATCGGTCACAGCCTCATCGCTGATCCTAGCGTCGTCGTCCAAGTCGTCGTCGAAGGTTTATTCTCTCTCTCTCTCAGCTCTCTCCCGCTGTCTCTCTCCCTCCATCCCCTTCTCTCTAAGCTCTCGATCTCTCTCTCAAATCTCGATTCTCTCCCTGCTCTCTTTCCCTCCATCTCTCTCGCTGCCTTTTGATTTTTCTCTCAGCTCTCGATCTCTCTCTCTCACTGCTCTCTCTCCCGCCATGTCTCCCGCAGTGCTCTTTAACTCTCCTTCCATCTCTTTTTGATCTCATTTAACATTTGATTTTTTTTTTAAATTGCAGATCCCTTTTGGAGATCATTTCAAGCACAAAATTCTGAAAGAATTATATTGATCATCCAAGGAAACTGTAAGTGGTTACTGGTTAAATATTTAGACTTTCTCTTTCACTGCTCTATCTTCTCTCTCCCTCTTTGCGCTCTAAATCGCAGCCATGCTGCTCTTTTTCGCTCGATCTCTCTCTCTCACCCTCCAAACCTCCCTCTCTGCTCTCTCTCTCTCTCACTCGACGCTCTCCCTCTCTGCTCTCTCCCTCGCAGAGAGGGAGAGATCAGAGAGCGAGAGAGAGGGAGAGCGGCGAGTAAGAGAGAGCAGAGAGGGAGAGCGGTGAGTGGGAGAGAGCAGAGAGAGAGGTTTGGCAGGTGAGAGAGAGATTGAGAGAAAGAGAGACTTTGCAGAGTCTACACTCTGCAGTGAAAGCGCAATGAGGGAGAGAGAACTGAGAGTAGGATAATTGACTAATTGTAGTTTTTTTTATTAAAACTTGATTAACAATCTAGCAATTACAATAATGTTAAAATTTATGTTATATGCATAGACTGTATTGTTAAAATTTATGAAATATATTGGATATTTTAAAACATTTTTTTCAGTTTCTTTGTGAATATTAAAATGATGTGGATAATTTAATTTAAGTGATGTCTCTTGATTTGCTTGCAAAATAAAGATTAAAACATAAGATACAATTATAACAATACTTTCACTCCATTTATAAGAGGCAACAACACATAATTACATAAATAAAGATTAAAAATACAATTAGCAATATTGTTATTTTCTTGGCTTGGCTTTGTTATTTGCTTGGCTTCATCAATATAACATCCACGTGGACCAATTATGTATGATGTCCAATACGACAATACCTGAATAAAAAGATTAGAAAAGTTAATTTTAGAGATGTAAAGTAAGAGAAATACTTAAGAAATAAATAAACAAGATAAGAATATAAAAAAGAATACACTATCTACCCACCATTAATTCTTAGTAATTTAAAAGATTTGAAGTAATTATTTTTATTATCTTGTTCATTTCTTATTGTTTAACTATATTTAACTTCTTTTTGAAGGTAGGAAGTGCAAATCAAAATGTCTTCTTCCGCAGCATCTAGTGAAGCACCCTCTGTCACAGGCGGGTCTAAATTGAAAGATCCATATTGGGACCATGCGATAAGAGTCGGTAATAGTACTCAACAATTACGTTGCAAATATTGCAACCAATTTATGTCGGGGAGAGTAAGCCGTTTGAAACATCATCTTGCGGGACGGCAAGGTAATTGTGCACCATGTTTGAAAGTCCCTGAGAATGTGAAGGTGAAGGTGATCGAACTGTTGAAGGAAGCTGATGCAAAAAAGCAATCTAAGGCGGCTGGTTTTCAAGCTTTAGTTGATGACGTGCGCATTGGAGAGGATGAGTATGATTATCAGGATCCAAATGATTGCTCATCTCAAAGGACCAAGTTTGGATCCGTCTCCATCAAAGCAAAAGGACCGATGGACAAATTTACTCAATGAACTCCGGAAGAGTTGACGGCAGGGTTCGCTAAATCTAAGCAAACGACAATGGATTCTAAGCAAAGAAAGAAGAGAAGACACTATTAAGATACATTGGGAAATGGTTTTATGAAGCTGGGATTCCCTTCAATACCGCTACTCTTCCCTCATTTCAACAAATATTGATAGCTATTGGAAGATTTGGTGAAATGATGGAGGCCCCCTCACCTTATGAGCTTAGCGAGACTGTTCTCGAAAAAGAGGTGGAGGAGACACAGAACAATCTCAAACCGTTCAAAGAGAGTTGTATTGTTAGTGGTTGCACGCTAATGACCGACGCTTGGTCGGATTGAAAGAATAAGAGTTTGATGAACATCGTTGCCCACTGTCCAGCAGGAACAGCCTTCTTGCATTCAGAGGATGCTTCAGCAGAAAAACACGATGCAAACTACATCTTTCAATTTGTTGATAAAGCAATTAGAGATGTAGGGTCAGAAAATGTGGTTCAAATTGTGACTGACAATGCATCAAACAACATGGCGACCGCAAATATTATGCAATTGAAGAGACCTAACATTTTTTGGACTTCTTATGCTGCATACACAGTAAATTTAATGCTAGGGGACATTGCTAAGATCAAACCTATTCGTAATGCTATCGTGAATGGGAGGTCCATGTCAGTTTTCATTTATAGCCACACAATCACCCTTAGCTTGATGAGAAATATCGCAAAGGGAGATCTTCTAAGGCCTGGGGATACTAGGTTTGCCACTGCATTCCTCTCATTAAATTCTATGAGGGAGAAAAGAAAAAAGTTGAAGGAAATGTTTACATGTGAAAGATGGTTGCAGCATCCTCTTTCCGAAAAGAATGTGGGAAAGAAGGTATAATTTATAAATTTTTTAGTTCTTGAATTATAATTAGAAATTATTTTATCTTGATTGTTGACTAATTTATTATTTATTGCTGATATTGTTGGTTCCAATAGATTTTGGGACAATGTGGATCTTGCTCTTAAATTTTTTTCACCACTAGTGAAAGTTCTTCGACGAGTTGATGGTGATAAACCATCCATGGGATTTCTTTACGATGACCTGGAAAGAGCAAAGAAAGACATTAAAAAAAATCTCGACTCAAAAGAGAAGAAATATATTCCTATAGAATATCATTGACAAAAGATGGGAGGATAAGCTTAAGGGGCCTTTGCATAGAGCGGGACACTACTTGAACCCCTACACTTTTTACAAGAAGAAGATAGAGATTGAAAAGGCCGGCATCTTTATGGATGGGCTTGTTGAGGTCATGCATAGATTCTACCCAGAAAAGCACGAAACTCTCAACAAGATAACTGACCAGTTGGCTTTGTATCATATCAAAAAGTTCTTTTGGGAGAGATTGGGCAAAAAAGGAGCAGAAAATCCTAAACTTAATCCAGGTACATTCCTTGAGATATTTGTTATTAAATTTAATGAAAAAATTATAAAGCTTAATTTGTTAATGACTTTTCTATAACTTTCAATTGATTAGCTAATTGGTGGATGATGTATGGGACTGATGTCCCGAGTTGAGAGAAATGGCAATGAGAGTCTTAAACTTGACAACCAGCTCGTCCAGCTGTGAGAGAAATTGGAGCACCTTTGAGACGGTATTAAAACTATCATTTTTTTGGACTAAGAATTTCTTTTAGAAGTCTAAATTTGTGTGCATTATTTAATTTGTTTAATGATTTTCTTTTCTAGGTCCATACAAAAAAGAGGAATAGACTAAGTCACAAGAAATTGCATAACTTAGTCTTCGTCAAGTTCAATGCAAAAATCAAGAGCAAAACATCATCGATTAATAGAGATCCATTGGCAGCTATTGATGATGAGGAAAGAGTCACCGATTGGTTGGTGCCTCCAAAAACAAATGGAGCTCCCGCTTCAGAAAGCGATGATAAGCTCTTTCCCAAAGAAGGATTAACATGGAGGCAAGTTGGAAAATCCTCGGGAGCTACTATAAAGAAAAGAAAGAGTTTAAGAACAAAGTTGAGGACTTTTAAGAGAAAAGCAAAAAGCGGGGGCCCATTTGCTAATGAACGCGAAGAAGACATGGAATCATCCAGTTCGGAGTCATCATCAGAGGATGAGAGCCATAAGTGGAGCTTAATTTAACAAGTAATGATGTGATCGATTCAGGACTCAGAGCCAGAGCTTTCGGAGGATTGAGAAGGAGATATCACCCGAGTCACTTTTACCTTATGAAAATTTATTGCTTTGAGCTTGATTTTGAAATGTGTTTAAGAACTATCTTTAATGTGTAACTGTTTTCTGAACTTTAAACTATTGGAAAGTGGAAACATGGACTTGATCTTTCTTAGAATTATAGCTTTCTATTGTTTATTTTTTTTGAAAGTATTTTTTCTCATTGTTTATTTAGATAGTTTTAATCTTTTCTGTATACTAGCTTGTATATTGATTCTATGTTCATTGTTTATATTTTGTAGGTTGGCTACAACTTGAAGTTTTCATTCATAGTCGTAGCTTAAATACAAGTTGTCCAGGTAAGTATATCCGAAACAAGATGGTTTAAATATATATTGCTTTCATGCCTTTATATATCATAAATGTGATGTTTTAGGATATTTATGACATTTAAGACCATACTATATAATGTATATGACCTCTGAAATTGAGACCGAAATTGGGCAAATATCCCCGAAATTTCCCCGAAATCCGCAATCCGATTTTACATTTTGCCTTCCGACATTATGCCGACATCCGACATTTAGAACATTGATCAGGAGGCATGGAGAACATCTGAAACACCAAAATTGCATATGGAAACGAAAGATCTCCAACAAGAATGAGTGTTACATACAGGACTAAAAAGATGAGAAATGTGAGGATATCCACTGTTCAGTTTAAAGTACCAGAACAATCAATTTTGGATTACTGACACTTCAGACAGTTCAGGGCTAATTACTTTTTGTCATCTACATCAGAGGATATTTAAATGACAAGTGTCAATTAGTTAATGTTGTGCCAACTGTCCCAAATTATCATCACTTTGTATAGTACAAAGTGAAGTGCTTATAGCAGTTTTTTTATTTTTCCATGACAAGAAAATTTATAATTCAAACTTCGCTATTGCCCCATTCCCTATCTTTCTTTTTCTTTCCCTGCTATCATATTCCCTTCTACTCGAGAGTTCTGATGATCTACCATCAGTTTTGTTCCCTTGGACGTTACAAGCATGGGGCATGGAACAGACCATGAATTTTCTGTCATCTTTAGATTCGATTGTGGAGGTCTTGATTTTATGTTTTCATGAGATTCGATTGTACAGAACATATCTTGTTGTCCTCTTACGATTCTAAATTCCTTTCTATATATTCATGTATTTCCTTTTATCGTCTTTTTCTATATATGCTTTATGTCCTACAGGTTTTTTTCCCAGCAGTTTGTATCCCCAAGCTTTGGATTCACTCAAACTATATGATTTAGTTGTATTTGGACCTAAGAGTGACCGAATAGTGGACCTACTCTCTACTAGGACTCATCGTGAGAGTGGTTAATGTCTGGTAAGAACAAGCCCTTATGTCCTTTCACAGTTGTTTTGCATACATATGCATACTAGTTGTATTGCGTGCACAACATTAGGTAGAAAGGCGACACCAAGTGTCCAAAAATCACAACAATATACAAAACTTTTATCCCAAATCTTTGGGGTGGGATATATGCATCATTTCCCTACTTCACTCTTTTAAGGGACCAATTCCCGGAAATAACCTATCCTAAAAAATAATCTAAGCATGAAAAAGAAGACACGATATGCCATTCTCTGAGAGATGTGCAAGAACCTATAAAACATCAATGCAAAATATGAGAGGTGTAGATGCATAGAGTAATCATAGGATGCGTTAATATGGCATTTCTTAGGTCCCTACCCACTGCAAAAATAAGATATGATGTGCCATAGCCTGAGAAATATGCTAGAACCTATGAAAGCACCAATATTTTATACAAGACATGGATATGCATATGGCGAACACAATATGCATGAAGCATATTATCACGCCCCGCTTCTCAAAATACGCGGAAACGGAGTCGCGACGAAGGTCGGCGATGTATGTACACGAGAAAAATACCCCACGCACATACGCTAAGCCTAAAGTAATCTAAACAAGTTATAAAATCTACTACGATAAATCAATATAATTGCAATATGACATATAAATATCTAACACAATGATAGCAGATGAATAAAAGAAAGAAATGACAACTGGACATAGTATAGAGAGAATCAAGGAATAACATGAATAAAAGAGCAAGAATACATATGATCAAGAAAAGAGAGACTTCAGATCCTCGTAACGCATGTACTTTCTCCAAATACCTGATCAGCAATAAATAGCCATAAATCTGGATATGCAAATCTAGGGAGTCAAAACTCCTAGTGATGTGTAAGAATAAACTGGAAATATGCACATGCATATAAATGTGAACATATGAAAATAGTATAAACTGGAAACGGCATGAATAAGTAAATAAACGGTAATGTGGATAGCACATAGTAGAGTATGTGTCCAGTCAGGTATTCAATTAGGTGTCTACCACGATCTATAAATCAAGCGGGTAGAGTCAGTCAGTACTAGAGTCAGATATTCAATCAGGTCAGGTATAACATCGGGTGTCCAACATGCATACATATATCAGGCAAAGACAATCAATTACAGTACATTATGAACAGTTTATTATTATTATTATGTCAGCGAATAACAATTGCCACCTGTAATAGACGCATCCCATACTACGCCTATCACACGTGACAATCGAGGTCATAAGTTATTGAAACTGATCGGTTGGAGACATTGTCCATACTTTAGGTGGGTCCCGTACATACCCGAGACTACGGCCCAGACTCCTCGCGCTGAACCAGGCCCTACCGTAAGGTAGTCAAGGACATGTATAACATGTATAATAAGAACAAGAACATGACGGGGTGCCAGTCACCCCCGGAAACCCTGCAGTGGAAACCCTCTTTCGGCTGCGCAACCTATATCCTAAGCCACCCAAAATACAGACGTCTCCTCCACCAATTTTCTCAATCCCAGTGTAAGTTGTTTAATATCATGTTATTAGTTTATCAATATTATTTAATGTGCATGTTACTTAGATTACTGGGACAGCTCGGTGATAGCCACGGTAACGACGTCAACATGTGTAATCAGGATACCGATATAACAGGATATATAATGTCATTGAATAGGATACCGGTATAACAGGACACCGATATAACAGGACATATAACAAGTATAACATGAGGGTGTTGTTACCGTATACAATATTTTCCCAGCAATTATGGTAACATGGACATTATAATTATCTGATAAATGTCATGTATAATCAGTTAAGTTCTTCAGTTAAATCATGATATTCAGGATAAGTAATGACCTGCTGCATGAATAGAATAATCCGGGCAAAATATTTAATCAACTCTGATCCTCAAAGTCATCGATATATCAAAGTCCCAATATATAAAATACGTACTCATCTATATCCAACCCATCATCACTATCCAATCTTAGTTAAGACCATCATACACTCTCACTTTCATTAAGTTCACTCTCACTTCCATTAAGTTCAAACACAAGATTCAGAAATTCAAGTAACTAGTCAATTATGTATATACATGCCACCAAGTCTAGTCAACCCAATTTATGCCTACTCCTCAAGCAATATGGAATCAAGATGCCTCCACATCTGATAATCAACATCAACAAGACATCAATACTCAAACAGTATAATCAGGGGTAAAATAGGGAATACCCACAACTACGGATCAAACTACATCAATCTCATCAGAACACCGATCAAAATCCTCTGAAACGAACACCAATCCTCATGTCAATCAATTCTAACTCTAACTATGTCCATATCAGTTCAAGTATCAGAAGATCAGTCTTTTAATAAGGTATCATACATAATACTCTTAGAATATAATGAATCCTCATAACTTATCAAGTACATGAATATCAAGTCCGATAAGTACTCCACATAAAATATGTATCTTTAATCTTAATTATGAGCCAATCAACCTCAAGATCAATCAATTTATATTCTAAAATTTATCACAACTAAATCTGAATCCGAAACGGTTACACATGAATGACATAAGTCTCATATCACAATACTAAGATCCAACCATATACATATGATGCTCAATATTAATAAAGTAACATCAAGAACTACCAATTACTCCAAATACCACTAAACATATAAGAAACTAATACCTGACGGTCTAGCCCTCATCGACTCACCAATCAATCAACATGTAATTATTTTGCAAGTTTCAATTCACCAAATAATTGTCCGATAAATACTACACATGAGTAATGTTATCTGTCCTCAAATATGAACTAAACCAATCAATCTAGAGATCGAAACATGTCACAGTCTAAGGTAATACTACAACTAGTCCTGAGCCAATAAGTCGAACTATCACATGAAAAGATACTGAACGACACACAAGTAAGTATAATCAAAGTGAACCTCAATGGTACCTCATGAAATGATACCGATAATCATACTAATATAATAAGGCAGATAGTCACATGAAATAAAACAAGCAATAAATATATATATATATATATATATATATATTTCTAACAATGGTGAGTGAGAAAAATAATACTCACAAATATCTCAGAAAATTTTAGTGGCATAGTTACATAACATAAAATCATTTATCACAAAACCCGTTTTTAACTGAAGGATAAAAGAACACTCACCTGAACTTAATCCTATATCCAAAGCACTAAAATCATAAGGCCCCGATAAATCTACATGATTCATTTCAATAGAAATTGTTAGAATTTTTAAAAGGATATTTTATTTGGGAGTAATAAGGGGTTTTAATCTTGATTAATTGTTTGGGGTTTAGGAATATGATCCTCTGGGTCTAATGAATTTAGTAGGTTTAGTTTAAACTAATTTCTAATTTTTATTGAATTTTTAATAGGCTTTGAACCATTAAAATGCTTAACGGGTCTGAATTTATCATTAGGGGAAAATGACTTTAAAGTGGATGGTTTGAGTTAATTTATATTGGTATTAGTCTAAAATTTTTATCCTAAAAAGTAGAAGTATTGTAGACTGTTATTTATGACTTTCCTCCATTTTTTTTATATTTTTAACTAAATATTTTAATTTACAATTCTTCTTTCTTTCTTTCTTCTTTCTCTTCTTTTTTTATATATGTTTAGCAGCCCAGGCCCAACTAGGCCCAAGTCAGACCAGGCCAAGCCCAGGCCTGGTCCAGAAATTTCCTTTTCTTTTTTTTTAGCAAAGGGCCCAAAGCCTTATGCTGTGGCCCAGGCGGCCTGGCCCGGGCCAGGCCAACCTTAGCCTGGGCCAGCCAGGCCTTGGGTCTGGCTTGGGCTGCCCCTATTTTTTTCTTTTTTTCTTTTTTTTGAAATCCTTTATTAAAAATTTCGAAAAAATATGTAAATTAAAATGATGAGTTGGTATATCTTCACATGTACTTTTTTGTTGGATGTGGTTGGGTTTTGATGTATAAAATTCATGAATAATTATGATATAGACATGATTTTTAATAAACTATTTATACGAAATAAATTGTGAGAAGATAAATTACTTACTTAGATTTGATCTCCACTAGCATGTTCCTCAATCTCTGCACTTCAAAATCCCTTTTGTTCATGTTCCGCTTGAGGAGAAAAGAAAGGGAGGTAGAGAGAGTTGGGTCATGATTTTTCTTTGAAGGTAGAAAAAGAAGTAGTTTAGGCTTTTTATAGGTTATTAAGGATTTTAAAAATCAAAATTTCAGTTGGGTTCAAACTACTGAATGGTTTAGGATAGAATTAATTAAGGTTATAATTTTGAAAATAAGATTTTGATTTGGGTAAGTTAGGATAGATATAATTATTGTTAGGATTTAGATTAGGATTATCCTAGATTTATAATTTGATTTGCTAGGATAAAGATTTGATTCGACAAGACTTGGATTAGGTAGTTAAGACCTAGGATTTGAATTAAGATAGGATTATGGGGATTGGGTTTTGGGTTAATGGGTAAGGATCTCAATGGTAATGGGTTATGGGATAGGAAAAGAAAAGATATGAATAATAATAACAATAATAATAAATACTAATAATCAAAAAGAGATAGTAGTAATAATAATAAAATTATCAATATTAAAAATATTATCTAATAATACTTGGTAAAAAAATACTACCATTAATAATAATGACTAAAACAATACAATAAGAATAAGAATAATAACAATATCAATATTAACAATAATAGCAACTACAATAATAATAATAGTAACATAGTAATGGGAAAAATACTAGCTAGTAATTAAAATGATAATACTTAATAATGATAAATATAAATAGAAGGCCAAAATACCATTTACTATCTTAAAATAATTTGTACTATAAATCAAGTTAATAAATAATAATAAACTAACCAGTAAAATAAAATAAATACTTTAAAAAAAATACAGTATTTTAAACCAGGGATATTACATTCTACCCACCTTATAAAAATTTCGTCCTCGAAATTTCAATAAAGTAGGAAAATGATAAAAATCAAGTTAAAAGAGAAGATAAATCTTCCACGTCATTTCTCATTGCATCATGGATCCATCTCGCTTCCGCTGCGCGCTCTAATCTCTGCTACCGGCTTCAACATGGAGTGGTCAAATTCAGGAGACAAAATTAGGAAAATAGATCGGAAAGAAGAATAAGAATAAAAATGAACCAAAATTACTCAAAAGAAGAGTTGAAATCAGAGATATCAAAGATCCAAAAAATGGATTTCAAAAGAGAGAACGATCAATTTCAAATGGAGTCAATATCATTGTCTGGATAGTCTATGTATATTGTAGTGTAAATATAACTTGTTTCAAGTTGCCGGTAAGATCTAGGTTCTCTTTTTATGTTGAACCTGGTTTTGATACCAAGAAAACTCTGTTACGCCCCGCTTCCCAAAATACGCGGAAACGAAGTCACGACGAAGGTCGACGACGTATATACGCGAGAAAAATACCCCACGCACATACGCTAAGCCTAAAGTAACCTGAACAAGCTATAAAATCTACTACGATAAATCAATATTACTGCAATATGACATATAAGTATCTAATACAATGATAGCAGATGAATAAAGGACAGAAATGGCAACTAGATATGGTATAGAGAGAATCAAGGAATAACATGAATAAAAAAGCAAGAATACCTATGATCAAGAAAAAAGAGACTTCAAGTCCTCGTAACGCATGTAATCCTCTCCAAATACCTGATCAGGAATAAATAGCCACAGATCTGGATATGCAAATCCAGGGAGTCAGAACTCCTAGTGAATGTGTAAGAATAAAATGGAAAGATGCACATGCATATAAATGTGAACATATGATAATAGTATAAATTGGAATAAGAAACGGCATGAATAAGTAAATAAACAGTAATGTGGATAGCACAGAGTAAAGTATGTGTCCAGTCAGGTATTCAATTAGGTGTCTATTACGATCTATAAATCAAGCGGGTAGAGTCAGTCAGTACTAGAGTCAGAGGTCCAATCAGGTCGGGTATAACATCGGGTGTCCAACATACATATATCAGGCAAAGATAATCAATTACAGTACATTATGAACAGTTTATTATTACTATTATGTCAGTGAACACCAATTGCCGCATGTAATAGACACATCCATACTACGCTTATCACACGTGACAATCGAGGTCCTAAGTTATTGAAACTGATCGGTTGGAGACATTGTCATACTTTAAGTGGGTCCCGTACATACCCGGGACAACGACCCAGACTCTTGGCACTGAACCAGGCCCTATCGCAAGGTAGTTAAGGACATGTATAACATGAACAAGAACAGGACGGAGTGCCAGTCACCCCCGGGAACCCTGCAGTGGAACCCTCTTTCGGCTGCGTAACCTATATCCTAGGTCCACCAAAATATAGACGTTGTCTCCACCAATTTCCCCAATCCCAGTGTAAGTTATTTAATGTCATGTTATTAGTTTATCAAGATTATTTAATGTGCATGTTACTTAGATTACTGGGACAGTTCGGTGATAGCCACGGTAACGACATCAACATGTGTAATCAGGATACCGGTATAACATGACATATAATGTCAGTGAACAGGATACCGTATAACAGGACATATAACAAGTATAATATGAGGTTGTTACCGTATACAATATTTTTCCAGCAATTATGGTAACATAGACATTATAATTATCTGATAAATGTCATGTATAATCAGTCAAGTTCTTCAGGTAAATCATGATATTCAAGATAAGTAATGATTTGCTGGCATGAATAGAATAATCCGGGCAAAATATTTAATCAACTCTGATCCTCAAAGTCATCGCTATATCCAAGTCCCAATATATAAAATACATATTCATCTATATCCAACCCATCATCACTAACCAATCTTAATTAAGACCATCATACACTCTCACTTACATTAAGTTCAAACACAAGATCCAAAAATTCAAGTAACCAGTCAATTATGTATATACATGCCACTAGGTCAAGTCAACCCAATTTACGCCTACTCCTCAAGTAATATGGAATCAAGATGCTTCTACATCTGATGATCAACATCAACAAGACATCAATACTCAAATAGTATAATGAGGGGTAAAATAGGGAATATCCACAACTAAGGATCTAACTACATCAATCTCATCAAAACACCAATCAAAATCCTCTAAAATGAACACCAATCCTCATGTCAATCAATTCTAACTCTAACTATGTCCATATCAGTTCAAGTATCAGAAGATCAGTCTTTTAATAATATAACATCATATATAATACACTCTTAGAATACAACGAATCATCTAACTTATCATCAAGTACATGAATATCAAGTCTGATAAGTACTCCACATAAAATATGTATCTTTAACAGTGTTTTAATGTCGGCTGACATTTCTGAAATGTCGTCCGACATTTCATTTTCAAGCCCTCACCGCCACGACATCCCCACCCTCATTTGATATGGCGTTTTGAAAAATGTCGGCCAACATTTCGGGTAAAATCCGAAATGTTGGCCGCCATTTCACAAAAAATGTAGGCTAACATTTCAGAAAAAACCCAATGTATTGGTTGGTCTTAAAAGTTGGAGCAATTGAGAAATTTTAAAATGAACTGTGAGTGTATGCAAAATAAGACAAGTATACCTATCATAAACATATTTATGTAATTTTGCATAAGTTGTGTATGTATTACCTTGATAAGAATTTTAAGATTACATTATTTAATACATTTAGGCTATATATTTGTTATCCGCCATGACGTCCGAAATTTACTAGATAGCCCCGAAATATCTCCGAAATCTGAAATCCGACATCCGATTATGACATCCGATATTTCCCCGATATCCGACATTTAAAGCACTGATCTTTAATCTTAATTATGAGCCAATCAACCTCAAGAACAAACAATTTATATTCTAAGATTTATCACAACTAAATCTGAATCCGAAACGGTTACACATGAAATGACATAAGTCCCATATCACAATACTAAGATCCAACCATATACATATGTGCTCAATATCAATAAAGTAACATCAAGAACTACAAGTACTTCAAATACCACTAAACATATAAGAAACTTATACCTAACAATCTAGCTCTCATCGACTCACCAATCAATCAACATATAATTATTTTATAAGTTTCAATTCATTAAATAATTGTCCGATAAATATTACACATGAGTGATGCTATCTGTCCTCAAATATGAACTAGATCAATCAATCTATAGATCGAAATATGTCACAGTCCAAGGTAATACTACAACTAATCCTGAGCCAATAACGTCGAACAACTAACACATGAAAAGATACTGAACGACACTCAAGTAAACTATATAATTAAAGTGAACTTCATGGTACCTCATGAAATGATACCGGTAATCATACTAGTATAATAAGGCAGATGGTCACATGAAATAAAACAAGCAACAAATATATATATATATATTTCTAACAATGGTGAGTGAGGAAAATAACTCTCACAAATATCATCTCAGAAATTTTAGTAGCATAATTACATAACATAAATCATTTATCACAAAGCTCTTGTTTAACTGAAGGAGAAAAAACACTCACCTGAACTCGATCCCAAGTCCAAACAATGAAATCATAAGGCCCTGATAAATCTACATGGTTCATTTCAATAGAAATTGTCAGAATTTTTAAAAGAATGTTTTACTTGAGAGTTATAAAAGATTTTAATCATGATTAATTAGTTTGGGGTTTAAGAATATGATCATCTGGGTCTAACGAATTTAGTAGGTTTACTTTAAACCAATTTCTAATTTTTGTTGGATTTTTAATAAGCTTTAAACCATTAAAATGCTTAACGGGTCTGAATTTATAATTAAGAAAAAATGGCTTTAAAGTGGGTGGTTTGAGTTAATTTATATTGGTATTAGTCTAAAATTTTTATCCTAGAAAGTAGAAGTATTGTAGACTATTATTTATATTTTTCTCCATTTTTTGATATTTTTAACTAATTATTTTAATATACAATTCTTCTTTCTTTCTTTCTTTCTTTTTTATTCTTTTTTTATATATGTTTAGCAGCCCAAGCCCAATCTAGGCCCAGGCCTGGTCCAGAAATTTCCTTTTCTTTTTTAGCACAGGGCCCAAAGCCTTGTGTTGTGGCCCAGCCGGGCCAAGCCTTGGCCTAGCCAGCCAGGGTTGTCCCTTTTTTCTTTCCTTTTCTTTTTTTGAAAAATCCTTTGTTAAAAATTCTGAAAAAATATGTAAATTAAAATTATGAGTTGGTATATCTTCACATGTATTTTTTTGTTGGATTTGTGGTTGAGTTTTGATGTAAAAAATTCATGAATAATTATGGTATAGACATGATTTTTAATAAACTATTTATACCAAATAAATTGTGAGAAGATAAATTACTTGGATTTGATCTCCCCTAGCATGTTCCTCAATCTCTGCACTTCAAGATCCCTTTTGTTCATGCTCCGCTTGAGGAGAAAAGAAAGGAGGTGGGGAGAGTTGGGTCATGATTTTTCTTTGGAGGTAGAAAAAGAAGTAGTTTAGGCTTTTTATAGGTATTAGGGATTTTAAAAATCAGAATTTCAGTTGGATTCAAACTGCTTGAGTGAGTGATTTAGGATAGAATTAATTAAGGTTATGATTTTAAAAATAAGATTTTGATTTGGGTAAGTTAGGATAGATATGATTACTGTTAGGATTTAATTAGGATTATCCTAAATTTATAATTTGATTTGCTAGAATAAAGATTTAATTAGATAGGACTTGGATTAGGTAGTTAAGACCTAGGATTTGAATTAAGATAGGATTATGGGGATTGGGTTTGGGTTAATGGGTAAAGATCTCAATGGTAATGGGTTATGGAATAGGAAAAAGAAAAGATATGAATAATAATAACAATAATAATAATAATATAATACTAATAATCAAAAAGAGATAGTAGTAATAATAATAATAATATTATCAATATTAAAAATATTATCTAATAATACTTGGTAAAATACTACCATTAATAATAATGACTAAAACAATACAATAAGAATAAAAATAATAACAATATCAATATTAACAATAATCGCAACTACAATAATAATAATAGTAACATAGTAATGAGAAAAATACTAGATAGTAATTAAAATGATAATACTTAATAATGCTAAATATAAATAGAAGGCCAAAATACCATTTACAATCTTAAAATAATTTGTACTATAAATCAAGTTAATAAATAATAATAAAATAACCAGTAAAATAAAATAAATACTTTAAAAAATACAGTATTTTAGACTAGGGATATTGCACATATGTGCATGTGTCTCTGTACGTACGTGGGTTCATGCACACATATGCGTCTTCATGTGTGTTTACGAGGTGTTATCGTGACAGCAATTTTTGGCCCACTGGATGTCAGGAGAGGGATTATACATAAGAGGTTATCCATGGACCCTTACAGCGCTGCATGTAGTTAACCCCCATCTACCTCAAATCAAAGGCATCAAGGATATTAATGCATGTTTAGTATGAAAACACATGAGTGTGCTTAAAGCTAGGATCAACTCAGATGGGGAGCACACTAGTGGCAACAAGATAATTTTTTTCTTCTTTCAAGTAGAATAAATTCTCATTTAAGGTTTTGCTAAAACATAGTGTTATCCCATGACAGTCGTTAAATTTCATATAGTAGGATAATTAGATCAATACATCCATTGTTAGATCACAATAAAACTTAAGCTTTTGGTAAGTGGTTTCTAATGTGTTTCCAAAGCACTCCATTTTAAGCGGTCCTAAGTTCAAACCTTGTCATTGTAGATTCAGAATATGTTTAATTGCCCTCATTTATTCTGTCTTTCTAAGTGAGTTCAGCTGAAAGATTTTAATGCGGACAAAGGCCCATGTAAGGGAGAATGTTATGTGTTAAATTAAGATAAAAATTGTTACTCTCAACCCAACAATTCAGCTTTGGGCAAGTGGTTTTCTGATGAAAGACAAGTTTGAGAAGTATCCAACATGTGTCCAAGAAATATGCAACATAGTGTAGATACATGAACAAAATAGACAAGGTTAACATGATTGAAGTGACAACTATGCATATTACATGGACAACACCTTGGCAAGGCAGAAGTGGTCATCTGAAGGAATGTTCAACACACCGACGAGGTAGAGGTAGTACAAAGAACATACCTCCTTGAAGGGTATGCAACATATTTGAGAAAAAGGTATTTCAGAATGGACATTAATGCTTGCTGGATTTCTCAATGCAAGGAGCAAGGTTTCTGCAACTCATTTCACTAATAGTTTCTATCCTTTATTGGATATTTGATTTTGGGGATCCCAACAGACATAAATTCAGGCTATTTGTTGAAGTTCTAGTTTTGGAGATGTCAGGAAATGCAGGGTTGAGATTCTGGTTTTTCATTTTTCCAAAATAATTTTAATACAATAGAAAATAAGAAAATAGGAATTGTAAATGCATGCTCACACACTAACAAAGCCAACCTTATCAAGCTCAATCTGACCCAACAGCTACTGCGACAACCTTATTTGATGGCACTCATGAATCCCCCCTCCCGCCCTACTCGCATATCCCTCTCTGGCAGAACCCTTAACAACCTTATTTGATGGCACTCATGAGTCTCTCTCCCGCTTGCCCTCCTCACTCTCCCTCGCATATCCCTCACTGGAAGAACCCTTAAAGTCAAAAAAGTGTTTTCGGGGGGCAGTATGCTAGCAAACGGCAATATGCTAGCAAACACCCTAGGGCCTTATCCTACTTTCAGTCCAGGTCCAGTTTGTTAATCAGCCCAGTTTGACAATCCAAGGCTGATTCCTAACCATCTAAGAGTCTAGGTCCGGGCCTGGGTGTACCTCTTTCAAGTTTTTGATACATTAATAAGTTAACATAATCCACACCCTCTGACCGGAGATCTGCTATATATCTATCTAGTGTAGCATGGAAAAGCCTAGCGGCATCATAAGCTGTTGCTTTCTTATTTTGTGTATGAGAAATTCATTACCTCTTCCACTTATAACATGCAAGCATTTTTATTCAGAAGAATTTCCAAATTCCAAACATTCATATATGGAAAGAGTTTCATGGTCAATTAATCCAAGTGGTTATCTAATTTATCATCTTCCACCATGTGATGCATAATCAACAACGAAATTGGACAATCTTTCATAAGGGCCCTTTGGCCATACAGGTCCAAACTCATACCATATTATAATCGGACCTTTAAGTCTAGGCTCCATCCTAGCCCAAGTATAAGCCTGCACTACCTAAGTCAAACCTTCAACTGTAGCCCCAATCAAGTTGGTGAGGCATATGAATTAGCGGATGTGCCTAGTTCAAGTCTTTCCTCAACTAAAATAGTGTGAGGAATTTCCATATTCATAGCACCACCTTTAAAATTTAAAACCCCAGTCAATAGGAGTGAAGATACTGCCCAGGCCTCCAGGCGTCCTCGGGCCAGCAATGTCCAAACACGATTCAGTCAACTGCAGCAATAGTACAATACAATAGATATTTCCCTACTTATATCAACTCTGCTAGATTTATATATACATTTCTACATGTAACATTATCTCCAAATAACTTTTAACTTTATGTGAATTAGTAAATGTCATATGATCTCTAGTATTAAACGAGAACCATGACTTGCTGGATGTCACGAGCTGGACGTGACTTCAAATAAGAGTAGGCCCAATACCACTAAAAAGAAAGACTTCTTATTATATTAGCTATATTACTCTTTAAAAATGTTAAATTCACATTTAAAAGCTTTTACAAAATAAAATTACATGTGCAGTGCAACTGTTCAAAATTCTAGCTCCCTACTCCCGACATGTTCTTGAAATTTTGATGATTTAATTAACAAAAGGGCGACGGGAGAAAGATTAGTTTGAGACGTGATCCACAAACTGCTCTTTTATATGCTCTTTTGTATACTAATGATGAATCATTTATTAAAAACAAAGGTAACCCTTTATTATCTTTTTCAACGAAAGTATAGAGGCTAAATGAACACTAATGTATATAACAATTTGGTAAAGCTGAAATATGTTGACGCTCTTTTATACTTAAATACACTGATTCAATAATATTGGGGATAAGGAAAGTGGCAGTTTAAAAGTCAAAAGTGTGGTTGTGATTTAATAATATATAGAATTAAGATCTGTCACAAGCTTTTTCTGTTGGATATCAACTACAAGCCATCTGAATATACTTGGAAGCTGAGAATAACATTACCTCAAATTTTGATTAAGAAAAGAAGGTATCTGAATATACTTCCTTTCAGAAAGTTATCATCATTTAAAGTGCTGATTGTAAAAATGGTCCTCTATAAAGTAACTACAAATCATGGAGGACCAATTAATGAATGGACCAATAACTTTTGCATTTTGTGAATGGTGCCAAACTCCTTGCCTGCAGAATAGTAAGAAAGAGAAGAGATTCCAAACAAAGAAGTTCCTAAAGTAACAAGCAATAGTTGGTAGATTCAAAAAGCAACCTTACTAACACAAATTTTATGCACATGCAACTCAAAAGCATTTAGACATTAGAGATTAACTCACCATAGCTCCTAGGGAACAATCATGACAACTTAAAGTGGATGCGATACCAGATCTTCCTTTTCTATTAACTACTCTTAAGTTTCATAATTTTGAAGTAAATAAACTGTTACCAATAAAACATTGGAATGTAACAACAAAGATCAAAGAAGCCATCTCATTATGGAAAGAGATAATGAGAACACTATTTCAGAGAACGAACCAGTAATTGACAAGAAAATCCTTCAGTGGTATCGGGTCAGAGGCATGACTGTCTGACATCCCATTATGGAGAGAGATAATGAGAATACTATTTTAAAGAACGATTCAGTATTCGACAAAAAAGTCCTTCAGTTGTATAGGGTCAGAGGCATGATTGTTTGCATCCCGATATGGAGAGAGACAATTAGAATACTATTTTAAAGAACGATTCACTAAACAACAAGAATTTCCTTCAGTCGTATAGGGTCAGAGGCATGACTGTCTGACATCCCATTATGGAGAGGGATAATGAGACTAATTCAGAGAATGATTCAGTAATCGACAAGAAAGTCTTTCAGTCGTATAGGGTCAGATGCATGAATGTGTTTGACATCACTGTGAATTCATCCTTTTGCAGAGTGAACCACGCAGCACCATAACCTATCTATTTTGTCGTTTGCTAAATCGAAAAGCTAGCAGTTATATTGCCTAAAATAGACAAAATATTGGCGCAACCTTTACCAATACTTGAGCTAGTCGACATTAAACAGTATCAGAAGGAAGAGGATAAAGTGTCTTTCGAATCAGTGGCTTGAGACTACAAGAGATTGGAGTTGCATGGTTCGTTCCCAGACAAATTATTTAGATGGAAGACTATTGGTACAATAGATTCTTCAATATTACATTTTCCATACTTTTTTGTATCTTCCTTCTTTTCCTTCCTTCTTTCCAATATCTATGTTGCCTTTCATATGTATCTGCTATCAAACCTTTTTTGGAGTCCTCCACCATTTTCCTTCAGTAATCTAAACAAGGGGATTGGTTTTGGACCCTACCCAATCACTGTCTATCAACCTATTTTCGGGTCCTAAAAACCTATTTAACATTAGCATTATTAGACAGGAATTATGCATATATGACTACTAGCTTGCACATGAAATGATGGCCTAGGCCAGTATAAACAAGCACCAAGTAAAAATGGAACCTATATGGCCAGATCAAATGAAAAAATATATAGGAACAGGCAACTTAACAAACCCCACTTAACCGGCTGTTATCAACAGAGTCTTCAAAATATCAAAAGCCAACTAGGAAGAGGATACAAAAATTAAGCCTAACACAGCAACGAAATGGAGGGGAGCTAAAATACTAAACTAAACAGATTAAAACAATATTGCAAGGATATAAACAGAAGTAAATTTGCCTATAAACAATTGAGCAACTTAATAGAACCATTTGATCAGCTCCCATCAAGGCATCAACCCAATCTTAGATCACACAGGAAACATAAACAATCTGATGCACAAGATATAATCATGCAATAAATCTAGGATCAATCATCTATAGAACAGAAGAAAAGATAATAAAACTCCAATAATTTCGCCCAATTAACCCCCATCCAGCATCCAAACCCACCAAAAAACTAGTAAAAATTTTCCAAAAACAAATCAAACAGCCAAACAAAAGACTGCCCAGATCCAAAAATCCCAACTTTCGCCAACACAATCAAAATCCAAGCCAAAAAATAGACCAAAAAAAAAATATCAAAATCCGTACCTGGTCCCAGGATCGACCTCCTTCAACAGCGCCTGATTGGGCTGCACAACCTCAGCCACCGGCGTTTTCATGGCCTTCTCCTGATCCCCAGACTTGGCAATGAACGCCACGACGTCCAGCGAGTTCAAGATCCCAACAAACCTCTCCGCCTTGGGCCTTGCTTCGTCGGACCTCCTCCACACGGTGATGGCCCCCTCGGCGCACTCCCGATCGCCCGGATCGCCGACTCGACGGTCTCGGAGTCGACGAACTCGACGACCTCGGGCTTGCCGACGGTGAGATCGCTGATGACGTGATGCACGAAAAATGACGCCATTGCGGTTGGGAGTTATGAGAGTGAGTGGAGGAGAGTGAGGTGGAGGAGGAGGAAGCTGCTGAAGGGCTTGGAGCGGTTGGGTGGAGGGAGAGGGAGAGTGAGGAGAGTTGGGGAGGCGGTGAGGTTACCGGTTGCTAAAAGGGGGAAGCTGACGGGACCGGCCATGGAAGAAGAAGGGGAATGCCCATGAAAAAGCGAAGAGCAAAGTTGTGGCCGGCTTTTGGGGGAGAGCAAGGCACAGGGGATTGAGAGGCATAAAGGAGGAGCGCTTTGCAGGCGAAGCCGCCTAATAAAGGTTGGGGGTCAATTGGGCCAGGCAGGCCCGGC